>JAAAKG020137119.1:0-12994 GCA_010014905.2 Druon quercuslanigerum
ATGTTCACGAAACGTCGGCAAAATTCGTAGTTTTGTACACGATTGAAACCCGAAATATCTACTTTATCAGATTATATATCTCTTAAAACAAATGAATTAAAATTTTTTCTTAATTTTTCTAAATGGTTGAATTTTATTCCAAAAAATATTCCAGTTGAATTTGCATGCAAAAAACAATTCAGTTGATTTTTTAGCATCAAAATATGAATTTTTTTTCAAAAAATAAGTTTTTACGAAAAAAATTGACTTTTCAATTAAAAAAGGCGAACTTTTTCAACCAAAAAGAATGAATTTTTAATCAAATAGTTTAATTCTCTACCAAACAGTTCCATTTTTATCCAAAAAAGATAAAATTTTGTACTAAACCAGAGCAATTAAAATACAAATTTTTAAAGTTGAGTTTTCATGCACAAAAGATTTCAGTTCGTTATTCAACACCAAAATATAAATTTTTGACAAAACAGTAAAATTTTCAACCAAAAAATATGACTTTAACAAAATAATGAAATTTTTAACCAAGCAGCTGCATTCTTATTCAAGAAAGATAATTTTTCTCTTAAAACAGATGAATTTTTATTTTTAAAAATTCCAAAAAATGTTGAATTTTTATCTAAAAAAGATGAATTTTTTTAACCAAAAAGAATGAATTTTTAACAAAAAAGTTTAATTCTCTACCAAATAGTTCCATTTTAATCGAAGAAAGATGCAATTTTGTACTAAAACAGAGAAATTAAAAAAAATTTAAGTTGAGTTTTAATCCACAAAAGATTTCAGTTTATTATTCAACACCAAAATATATATTTCCAAAAAAAACAGTAGAATTTTCAACCAAAAAATATGACTTTTTAACAAAATAATTAAATTTTCAACCAAACAGCTGCATTTTGATCCAAGAAAGCTAATTTTTCTCTTAAAACAGATGAATTTTTATTTTTTAAAATTTCAAAAAATGTTGAATTTTTATCTAAAGAAAATTTCAGTTCTCTTTTCAATAACAAAATATTAAATTTAAACAAAAGTAAACTTTCTCCGAAATGGATACATTTTCAACAAAACAGCAGAATTTTCTACCCAAAAGTATGACGTTTTAATAAGATTTTTAAATTTTCAATCAAACAGTTCAATTTTTGTCCAAGAAAAATGAGAATGCTACTAAAACAGGTAATATTTTTAACCCAAATACAAATTTAAAAAAAAAAGTTAAATTTTCATCCAAAACGATTTAGATTGAATTTTCAACAAAAAAATATAAATTTTAATCAAAAAGTTAATTTTTACAAAAAAGAAGCAATATTTATACTGAAAATAATTAACTTTTCAATTAAAAAGACAAATTTTCATTTGAAAAAGTTTTAATCTGAGAAAGATTTCCGTTCACTTAAAATTTTTTTTTTAAATTGGTATATAATTTTTTTTAAATTAAAAACTCCCAATTTTGTTTAAGGTTTTAATTTAATGTTTTTTTACTTAAATCTAACGTTTATTTTTCATAAATAAGGAATATTTCTTATAAACAGTGTTATAATAAAATAAAACTAATTTCTAGTTTACTCAAAAATTACGTTTATTAAGGAATAGTGACGAATTAAAACTTTTTTTTTGACATTTTAATATTACTGCAGGTAAAAGAATGTGTAGAATATTATTAACTATAATTTCCGAAATTTTTTACCAGCTTATGACTTTTAATTACATTTGACTGAGGTTATATTTATCTCTGAAGAAGACATACAATGAGAGGTTGAAACGGACGTTTGTTAAAATGTCAAATAAATTATAATTCCTTGACATTTGAATCTATTGCTTTTTATCGAAACGTATGACCAAATTAATTTATTCTATTCAAAGAATAACTTTGTGAGTTAACTTCTCAACAACAAAATATGAATTGAAAACAAAAAATTAAGGTCCTACGAAGAGTTACATTTTTTTTATTATTTTAAAGTTTCAACAAAATAATAAAATTTATAAATGAAAACATAATCTTCAGGAGAACAAATACAAGAACACCGTTCTTTGCACTTAAACGTTTAATTTCGGATACAAAAGAAACATAAATCAGTATTTCTCTTACTTGATCCTTTTATAATAAATAATTTACTATTTAACCTTTGTATTCTAAATTAATTTCAACGTCGGGTTTTACAAAGATATCTTCATCAGTCTCTCAGACTCCTAAACTTGTAAAAATTCCTAAAACATGCTTTACTTGATGCGCAACCGGAGAAGGTTAATGACACAAGGACATAAATTTCTAATGGACGGACGTCTCCGATTAATCCCACCATTCGTACTGTGGTAAGGAATTAATGAGAAAAAAAATGGTCGACGAGATCCGCCATTACGAGAAACAGGTAGAAAGCCACCAATTAAGATATCTGGGTTCTTTTAGTGGGCTGGACCCGAAATCTTCAAGATAGTCCAATGGCCGAAATGAGAAGCAAAATTGGCACCCCCCTCTATATAAAACAAGATGAGCTTTATTGACTTGTCTTATTTAGCATTTTGATCGAACATTCTAATATGCTAATTATGGTTTAGAAGATCATAAATCATAATTTACACCGCTCAGATGAACATAATAAGTAGATACATATGATGTAAAATCCTTTGAATATCGTTTCATTTGAAGTTGGAACTAAATCAAACTGTACAAATCTTTAATTTATCACATTTACATGGACAGCTCTTTTTTAATTCGAAATAAAACTTCTCACTCTCATCAAATGAATGGTTTTATATGAATGAAGCAAATACTTCTTTTTTGGTTATAAAATTCCTTTCCAATTTTCTTGAAATTTATCGTCCATAGATTTTCCCAATTATCCTAGAAACGCATTAAGAGCAATCGAAGCTGAGATGGGAAGAAACGAAATTGTATTATTGCCTTTTATCGCATGGTATGAGCACGAGAGGGGTAATTTCAGTAAGAGCATCCGGCTCTAGAGCTTCAGGGTAATCTCCACTTTTCCTAGGAACAGGATACAGGTTTTATTTTTTTGCCTTCTGGAATATTTTTTTATGCACGAGGGATGAGTATTCCCGGTATGAAAGTGCATAACGTTAGGGCATTATCATAATCAATATTGTAATCTTTCCAATCAACTCTACATTATGCTCGAAAATGAATGTCATAGAATTCAACAGCATGATTCTATTTTTAATGGAGAATGTAATTAGAACTGTTTTCAATCTCAGAAGTATTAATCATGCCCAGGCATTAATAGTAGCACATGATCATAAAAACCGATAAGTGAAAGATGCAACATATAAATTTGATTGATCGAGGGACTCATAATCGTTTCCATTAAAGCATAAAGACAGAAATAAGAGGTTTCATCAATAGCTTAAGAGAACATGACTCATATTACAACACGTGACTATTTAGACAGGAAGGAGGATATTCTGCTTCTGTGAAACTTGTATTGGCTTTTAAGGGATGAATCCGATATATGGTTCAACTAAATCCCATGGAGCGTGAGCAGGCGTTCGTTTTTCATAGGACATGGTCTGGTGCCAGAGGCAGAGACGGAATATCAAAATGTTTACGTACCCTATAAATCAGTTGTCGTCTGACATTATCCTGAGGGTTCTGGGTAAAATAAATAGAGCAGACTGAGACCCAATTCATTTTCCGCGCCCAAGGGTGGAGTCTTTTCCAGAGCAAGGTCGGCCATTACTATAAGCTTTCTCAAAATGAAGAATGTTTCCTCATATGGATGAGTTCTTGATCCGTATTCAGTTTCTGCCACGTGTACTTGGGAGGGTCTGAAATTCTGGCGAAGATGAAAAAACCACCCAGATTTGGTTTCTATTTCCAGAAAACATTAGAACATCTTCCGCTCTTTATTGTAATTTTTAGGTTTGCTAGGGAGCATGTTAATACACTTTAGCTTTTAAATTAGCTCATAAGATAAAAAATTGTTTAAACATTTCATATTGGTACAATATTGAGTACTAAAAGTCTTCATTTATTTAAATGTTCCTAATGTCATCTTTAATATAATAACCCGTAAAGAACTACAATAGACTGATTGATAATCTTCTCATTCGCATAGCATACCCTTGGTTAGAGTAATTGACAAGAAAAACAAAATATACATTGTTTAATTTATGCCGAATAACCAGCAAATAAGGTCCCTTTACTTAATTTTCAATATCTATCATTTTATTCCTATCCAAACAGATTAATAATAACAAGGAGAAGACAATTTTATCAATCTCATAAACATAGAGCACCCAAATTTGCTGCAATAAATAATTGAACGATATTACTTTTGTTTATTGTTTGTTAACAAATCACAAGCAAAAATTCTCAACACTTAATTTTCATTTCCTGTGAATCAATCCATAACTGTCGAAAAGTTCGATTCATGGTCAATTTAAAACATTTGATCTTGTCAATGTCCTTAACCACGGGAAAACCCATCTTAAACTTCAAACCCAGAAAATAATTATAAGATCTACTATTAAGAAAACATCTATAATAAGATAATATGGAAGATAGTTGAGCTTTTGCTTCATAATAGAGTATATTGTCAGTTATTTATAATCTTACCAATTTGTATATGGATGATCCTAAAGATAACATTGCAGATATTCGATTTCAATTAACGAGACCTTCTCTAATCAATTTTTTAGCGACACTAAATCAAAACCCTTTTTGTTTTGTTTGCCTTTTCCTCAAATTTAAATACTTCTTTCCGTTAACGCACTGAAAATTATTCTTGAATAGCTCATGTTTTCACTGATTATAGTAAAGACACTATTTATATTTCACTTAGTCCTTCCTAGTAAAATATTAAGTATTGAATTGCCATATAATAACTAAGGACTCCACTCTTCGAATTCTTTTCCGCATACAAAATCTATTAATGCCCCTACATTTATGAGATTAACCGTTAGAGTTTACTGCACCTAACAGTAAAACTTGCTGCACAAATCAATAGCAACTAATTCAAAACCTTTCAGAGCCTAAAGACCGCAACTAGACTAATAATGAGAGTAGATGAATTCTTGCAGAAATCATCGATTTCTTGTAGAAGCATCTTATAATAATAACAATTACCGTTGCCCTCCAGCCTTAAAAGGCACGGTTATCCAGCGTAATATCGCTTCTGAATTAGCTAAATGTACAGGTAGGATGCTAAAGTATCAGCTTCAGAAGTAATTCTTTTGTTTCTGTAGTGGATACGCCTATTTGCCCTTACATCGACGTGAGGGCATCCAGCATTTTAAGAGTATGAAGAGGCAACATGGACGCAGTGAAAAAGAGCAGGCGCCAAATAGTCCCAGCCTCGAGAGGCTGATTGAGTCACTATGGAGTCTTTTATTTCGGTGCTTATTGGTTATTTCAAGGCGTCCGCAAATGTGAGACAAAGGTCCGCCATCGATCGAGCCTCCGTTTCTCTGGGAAACGTTTAAAGTTACCTCAAGCTGACTCCTTTAAAACCGTTTCCCTAAGTATTTAGTATATTTAGTTTCAGAAGTTGTAAGTTCACTGAATATTATATCTCTAAATCTTTAGAAAAAATATGGAGGATCTCATTCCATATTTCGCTGATTTTATGCCATTATTGTGACTTTGATATAAATTTTTTTCTTTGAAACACATAAAAGATGTCCCATCGCTACGGTCCAAATACGAAAGACGGCGATTCAGTTTAAACGCTCCAATGGGAATTCGTACTAAACCGCGTAAGAAATAGTTCTCGGAAAGGATTTCTGCAAATAAGAGCAAATCACAGATGTCGAAACGGAGCGAGTCTAATGTCCATAGTCCTCTATGCGATTCAGGAAATAATTGTCACTTGGTTCGAAGCTTAAAGAGAAAATCAATTGTTTCTTGCCTCTGTGTTTTCAAAGGCGAGACTGTTGTTCCTCACTTTAAAAGAATAGAATGGCGGAACATAATCTACAATAAATCCTTTGGTTGGTATGCCTTGAAACATAGGAAGATCAACCAACAAACGAGCAAAAGTTCTCAGCAATTGATATCAGATATCTGCATCTCGACTACGTCCTTCAAATAAACAGTTATTTATTTATTGGGCATAGTGTCTGATTCTTATGTCTGATATCTGAAGAAATAAATTTTTCCTAGAACCATAAGATGAAGATAGTCCTGATAACTCTCATTCTTCTCCTGTCAGTTGATGAACATCTTGCTCAGCCTCCTACCCTTTATTTAAGTCTGATTTTGAGTCAGGTTTTTTCTACCTCCAACCTGGGAACGTAGAAATGAGTTTGCCCATGTCCGGTCTTGGATTCCTTTTTCGTCTGATCTGTCATCGATGTTCGCCGGCATTTCACAAAGTATAAGGCTCAGGCATTGCCGCAGGTGCTACACAGAAGGCAGTCCGCAGGTAGATACGGTGGACGCCTGATTGGCTTGCTTCGACCGTTCGTTCCATCCTACGCTTACGGCAAAGAGAACGAGTCAAAAGGCGGTTGGTTGTATCGTGTCGCACTCGGTAGTCGGTTCTTCGAGTCTGTACACTCGCTCTCTATAGTTGGCCATAGTAAATCCCGTTGGTTGGTACCAAGCAACCAGTCAACCAGTCGACCAACACCAACCTATCCAGCCAACCTACTTCTCTCTTGCACGCGCTGCTGTAGAAGTACACTGAAGACCAGGCGTGGAGTGTAGAAGTGCACTATAGACTGCAGACATGCACTACAGACTATAGAAGTATGCTGTAGACTCTAGAGTCAAAATCTCGAGCCTCTTGAGTGTGGAGTGTAGTATAGGATCTAGAGTGTACTATAGGATCTAGAGTGTAGTATAGCCTGACTCACTGCCAATCTCTGGCAGTCAACGCAGAGTGTATTTCCGTTTCGTTCTCCACCACCGCCACCGCTACCGCTGCCATCGCGGGAGAACCATCGTCGAAGCGAGTAGACCTAACCATCGTGTGTTCGCTGCTGGTTGCGAAGAGCAACGGCTCTAGTGACGCGTTCCTTCGTGGCAGCTTTATCAATCGCGGTTTTCCTAATTATCAATGGTATCACCATCCGTTCTTTTGATAAACCTCAACATCTCAGTTCCATTCTTCCTTCTATCATTCATTTCTCCCTCTAACTCCTCCATCATCTGATAAATTCAGCAAGTGTTTATGCGGAATTCAGTTGTATCAGCGATACGAGAGCGCATTGTGCAGTTTCTTCTTGAGGGTACAGTTTTTAAAATAAAGTTCTGGGGAGGTTGTAGTTAAGTGAGGGTCGGGATCGGTAAACGATGTTCGTGGTTCAACATAAGCCTGATGTCCGTGCAGTCGCCAATCCGTGCTCAGTGTGATCCGAACGATTGGGTGTTTCAGCAGCTGAAAAGCGAGACGGCATGGACTAACCGCCAACACTTGGACAACCCCTGGAAGGGAATAGGGAACCAGCCCCTCCCTAAGTGTCCCTGCAGCCCCCGCGACGCCCAAAGTCGTGGAACCAGAGCCGACGAGCAGCGACCTCTGCGCCGTCATCCCAGCCGCAAGGTTAGTACATATCTTCTTACAATAAAAGAGGATTCTTTTAGAGGATTTATTATATGATTATATGTTTGGAAGAACATCCAAGCTTTTTTTATTAAGAGAATCTTTTACAATATGCGACTCGAGATTGATAGGCATGATAACTGATCAAATTCATGTAGAAGCTTTTCTGTACACTAAATCTCGTATCTCTGATCAGATACTGTTTTATTTAACAGAATAGGGAAGTAGAGAATATAAATTTCTTCTACTGGCTTTTATTGTTCTGAAATCTGTTTTCTGCTGATAATGATCTCGAATCTGGATGACTAATCAAGAAGTCGGGTGTAACAGCTTTGTCTAAAACTTGCAAAAGAAAGCTTCTATACAAATTATAGGTAAAATGATAGTTAACTGATAATTTTTCTTTGTATTGGTAGAAGCTTGTA
This sequence comes from Druon quercuslanigerum, assembly GCA_010014905.2. Classification (NCBI taxonomy): domain Eukaryota; kingdom Metazoa; phylum Arthropoda; class Insecta; order Hymenoptera; family Cynipidae; genus Druon; species Druon quercuslanigerum. Next base: position 7,913 of record JAAAKG020137119.1, read on the forward strand.
TCATTCTTAAATCTATTTTTTGCTGTTAATCTTGATTGTGAATGCCAAATAAAAAAGTTAGTTGCAACTGCTTTAGTTAAAACGTTCAGAAGAAAGTTAATAGAAAAATTATTGATGAAATGATAATTAGCTGGTAATTTGTTCTTTGCATTACAAGGAATTTTTCCAACAATAGGTATAAACTTTTCTATTTGTTGAAATTGTTCGAGCTTCTGACAGATAATAGTTTTTGTAACTGAACCAGCAGTAAATCGATATTTTCTCCGCAGTCTGCGTAGTTTCTTTTTCTAGGAAAACTCTTAGAGAAGAATTTACAACAATGGGGACATTGAGCCATAGCTAAAGATAATTAGAAACTTCTCTAAGCTAGACCCAAAGGATTGTTCCATTTTTCTTAATGTTGACCTAGAATATGCATTCTTATAATTATTATCCGCCTTTAAAATAATTAAATTATTATTACTCCTATACCTTTAGCAAGTGAAACCTACATTTTTTGTTTATTAAGTAAAGATAAATTCTAGAAATAATGAAAAAACTACGTGAAATTAAACTTGAAGGTGAGAATTTGATGATTAGTAGACTTTTGTTTTGCAAAAGACTATTGACATTTTTAAAGATGGTTAAAGACCGGGAGCAACTATGTAGATTTTTTTAAGCATATAAACTTTTCTGTCAGTGGTAAATTTTTTCGCAATTCGAGTAAATAAATTAATTAAATAATTAGTAGGAGAATTACGAAAAAGATCAATTGTTAAAAAGAAATAAAAACTGTTTTTAAAGCAAGCCTGTGGTTTCCCGATACCGTTTCATTTCTCTTCTAATCTCTATTCAATAAAAAACAACTTGAAAATTTTCAGTACAAGTGAAATGTTTAGAACCAATGAAAGCTACCGAATCGCATCTTCGAGAAGTTTAAGAAAAGGTCACAAGTCGTGATACCGTTGTTGAAGTATAAATCGTGATCTTCAAGCACTACTGGCTTTCTTATTCTTCAGTAATATTTCATAAGCTTCATAATATCGCACTTTCACCTCACACTTGTGAAGTCAAAAAAATTAATGTTGCAACAACGGGAACCTCCAATTCTAAGAGTTCTCATAACTTTATAGCACATAAAGCTAGATTCTTTTGGTCTCAATCTGCAAAATACACAAATTGGTAGTTTAAAGATGAAATGGGGTCTTCTTTTGTAGATAGGAGGTCATGGAAGTACGATGCGATAACAAATGCAGAATGCACATTTATGTTCCTGTAAAGCATCTGGGTAATTTATGATTCTATCGATCGCAGAAATGTGTTGTGATTGCTTCCATTCTTCCTGAATGTTATTCGTCCCGGAATTTTCACAGATCGTTAAGTGTGAATGTGTCTTTTTAACCAGCGTCAAAGGCCTATTTCTGGTTATGATGAATTTTATGGACACGGCTATAATCTCGACGCACTTGTAAGAGTTGTTACTGAATCTTGTGTGACAACGCAATCAAAATCTTCTTGCCTCTTGAGTTACGATGCAAATATTTATATTTAAATTGGTTGTTTTAATTTCAATATCAATCTAGGTTGACATAAACAAGAGCATTTTTCTGCTATAAGAATAACTATATTTCTTTGAGTATGCTCATATTTTTCAAGAGCAGACTATAAAGAAGATATGGTACAAATTGGACCTTGCTTGTCTTTTGTTAACAATACTCGAACAAAAGGTTTTTTTAATTTTAATAAAGCATATCTAAAGTTATCTTTAACATAATCACTAGACCAGTTGTAAGATATCTCGATGCACTTGTAAGAGTTGTTACTGAATCTTGTGTGACGACGCAATCAAAATCTTCTTGCCTCTTAAGTTATGATTAAAATAAACAAATATTTGAATTGATTGTTTTAAGTTCAATATCAATTCAGTTTGACATAAACACGAACATTTTTCTGTTATAAGAATAACTATATTTGTTTGTGTATGCTCATATTTTTCAAGAGTAGACTATAAAGAAGATATGGTACAAATTGGATCTTGCTTGTCTTTCGTCAATGAAACCCGAACAAAAGGTCTTTTTAATTTCAATGAAGCATATCTAAATTTATCTTTAACATAATCACTAAACCAGTTGTGAGATATCTATAATGACCAAAGACTAACCTATAACCAAAGACAAGTCTACAACCGATTTTGATAAAATAATGATGATTTGTTTAAAAACTTGATTTAGAATTAATTAATTTCAAGGACATGATGATTGTTCAAGGATAATGGAAGGAGCTATTCGTGTCCATTTTAACGGTACTTTGGTGCACGAAGAAATAAGGGCATGATCTTCATTAGGCTTTCAGAATTTCTGACACGGCCCGGGAGGCTCATTAGCTTTTGAGAGTGTGTCTGAGAAGAAAAGGAACGTATGTGTAGTGTGTATAGTTATAGGTATAGGAATTACGAACGCCTGCAGTTCGTTTGGAGGCTGTTTTACGAGCGTCCTATGGCGCGGGCATGTTCAGCATTATTTTGTTCTCCGATGCAGGAACACAGCCCGCCTTCGAACCAACCCCCGAGAACCCAGTCAGCAAGTCCCGCGCACAACGAACTCGACAGTAGAGCGGAGATATAAAGTGTATAAAATAACGCAGCTATCTAAATTACCGGTCGCTGATTATACGCACGCATACACATCAGGACGAGACCCTGCAGTAGGAACTTGCAAACTTGTAGCAGTGGCGTACATAACTAGTCTCTTAAAGTCCTAGACCATCATAGAATTCTCTTAGGCCTTTTATTTTTCAAGAATTCCAGTTTTTACCTTCAAATTAAATTTTTTTTTATAAATTCTCATCATACACAATTATACACTGTAAAGGAAATGTAATTGAACTAAGAAAATTACTTAGGGTAGAGCAGGGCAGAAGCGACCGGCTTTTTTTTGTCCTATCGAACATTGGTTTAATTTTTTATAAGTTCTAAACAGATTGACGCTACGAACTTTTTTCTTGTTTATTTATTTATTAATAATTGTTTCACTCAAGTATGGAAAAAATTAAATTTTGTACATACAATTTCTTACGCTTTAATAACAGATCAGGAAAACTTTATATTGTCATAAATGAATGTTTAGGGACTCATAGAATATAAATAATTTGTTTATTATTCCATTTATTTGTAAAAAAACAAGTTCTAAGAACAAATGGACAATAAGTCTTATTATCGGTAAATAAATTTTTGTTGCTAAAAGTGCTTCATATTAATGTAGGAATTTTTTTTGAACTGGAAGTGTTTTAAGCTATTGGACGAATGACTGCTTGTCACAAAAAAATTAGAAAGGTTAACAAGAAACACTGTTATTACCAATTCTTGTGACAAAATATTTAAACTGAAGGTTTTATAAAAGTTTAGTATTCTTTGAATCTTTGCAAAATTGTGGGTTTGCGTACAAAATTTTTATGTACAAAATTTTAGTTTTTGCATACTTTGAGCTAAAAAATTATTAATGAACAAATAGAGGAGAGTGCAGTAAGATGAAATCAAAAAATTAGGTTCAAAATAACCTGCAGCAAGCTATTCTTAACAGATTTTAGATTTTTTAAAGAAAAATTTTGAATAAAATTCTAAAGAGATCTATGTATCCTGATTTTTTAATTTTGTTTCTTCAAATTTTTATGCTAATGCAAAGTGTGAAGAAAAAGTCGATTTTTAGATTTTTTTGTTTATCTTCGTGAACATATTTTTTCTATGATTAACAATGCCAGACTTTATGCACTGATGTACTTAGAAGCAAAAAAAATTAAGGACATTGTTCAGTTAATTGTTATAAAAAAATTAGGTCAAAAAAGTCTACACTGTTGATTCTTTGTTTTGAAAGTGAATTTTTGCATTAAAATTACTTTCTTTCATCCAAAAAATAATACTCGATCATAAAAATTCGTCATCCCATATTTTTTAATAATTTTATAAACAAATCATAGAAACAAATAACCAGTGTGGACATTTAAAGGCAAAAAGAAATCGTTTTTTCTACAAATTTTCCTCATTACGCCAATGATGCTTATTCGTGATATTTTAAATTTTGTTATTTTTTATTAACTTTGAAAACAGTATTGTAATTTTACATTATTGAACATTATTGGCGACATACTTTTAGGAAATTTAAAAGAAAATGTAATTACTTTCGGCCTTTAAAAGTTCACACTAGACACATGTTAATATAATATGTTTATAAAATCTATAAAAAATATCGGATTATAATTTTCTATCATTAAACAAATCTGGCTACACAATTTCAGGAAAATTAGGGCAAAAAAACGATTTTTTCTGCATTTAAATTATCAAACTGGGCATTAGTTGTTACAAATTGTTTATAAAATTAATAAAAAATATCGGATGATAATTTTCCATCATTAAACATCACTGTCGACATAATTTGAGGGAAATTAAGAGAGAAAAACGATTTATTCCTGCCTTTAAATGACCGCTCTGGGCATTTTTTAATATAATTTGTTTATAAAATTAATGAAAAATATTGGCTAACGAATTTTAATGATCTAGTATTATTTTTCCGATAAAAGCAGGTCATTTTAACACAAAAGTTTACTTTGCAAAGAAATAATCTATAGTGTAGACTATTTGTTAAGTAAATTTGTTTATAAGGATTAACTTAACAATTTCATTTTTTTTGCTATTAACTACCCCCGTGCATAAAGTCTGGCGAGGTTGATCATAGAGAAAAAAATTTCACGAAGATAAACAAAAAAATGAAGAAATCTACTTTTTCTTCACTCTTTGCATTAACATTAAAGTTTAAACAAAACAAAAATTCAAGAATACAGCTGTATAAATCTCTTCAAAATTTAATGCTGAATTTACTTTTTTTTTTTAAATAACGTGCAGTCCACAAATAATGACCGATTTGAACAACAAAAAAATGTTAGAAAAAACCTGATGAGATTTCTAAGAAATATTTAGAACCTGATTTTTATATAAGGCTTTCAATTTTTGTATAAATAAACAAATATGACAAAAAATTCAATTTTTTCTATTTTTTGTTAAAAATTGATTCTGTCTGTTGCAAATTCAATATTTAGCTGAAATTTCAAGTA
>JAAAKG020137120.1:0-12994 GCA_010014905.2 Druon quercuslanigerum
AAACGAGTTATTCCATCAACGGTCGTCACCATACTATCCTACTGGAGGCTTCGTTCCCTTCTCCTCCGAACACGGCATTGCTGCCAACCCAGGGCTAGGGTCTCTAGACATTAACATAAAAGTAACTAATACAACGTCTCTAACATTCAATTTAACTATTTCCTCAAAAGAATATCCCAAGACGTTTCAGGTAAAGAGTTTTTTTGTTCTACAGAAAAATTTTGCGAATCAGGCATTATATTTAATCCCTAGGCATTATATATAATCCCCAGGCATTATATATAATCCCTAGGCATTATATATACTTCCTAGGCATTATATATAATGCCCAACAGAGGCCAGGAATAGTACCTAATACTCTCTATTATACAAATTGCCTAGGTATTATATTTAATATTTAGAGATTAATAATCTAATATAAAGCCTTTTTTATATAGGCGAATCGCAATTAAACTTGAATTAATTATTACCTGGCACTATTCAAAGACAATATTACTCAATCTATTACTCGATTGCATAAACAATTATGTTTGTGTGCTTGAAGTAACTATTAGTTCACAATAATTAAGAAGTTTAAAATAAGTTTACATTCGGAAAATTCTGACTTGACACGGCTTTTAAACCACATCCTAGACTATATTAAAAAAAAATTTCAGGAAAATAAAAAGTGTTTTTTTTTTAATTCTGTCTTATTTTTTTAAATAAAAAATTGGTTAAAAAGGTACATTCAAAATTACTTTTAATTATACTTAATACTTAATACTCAATACCTTAGAATAGTCAAAAGTAAGAAAAGTTCAAAAAAATTAAAATTTGCACTGAAATAATAAAAAATATTTATTATACACTTTTCCTGACCTCCTCTGGATATTACATATAATACCTAGGCAATTTGTATAATAGAGAGTATTAGGTACTATTCCTGGCCTCTGTTGGGCATTATATATAATGCCTAGGGAATAAACATAATACCTCGGGATTATATATAATGCCTAGGGATTAAACATAATACCTAGGGATTATATATAATGCCTAGGGATTAAGCATAATACCTCGGGATTATATATAATGTTTAGGGATTAAACATAATACATAGGGATTATATATAATGCCTAGGGATTATATATAATGCCGGACAAAAAAAGTAAACAATTTTTCGCGTTTCTAATGTAAAATGATAAAATTTCAATTGAAAAATCTTTAACAGTGAAGATTTGTAATTTGAAATTCCTTAACGTTGTAGATCTATAATTTAAAAATGTTGAATTTTTAAGAATTTTACCTAAAAATTCCTAAATTAGACTGAGAAGCAAGTTTTTTAACGTTTCTTCGATTATTTCAATTCTCAGGGCCAGATATGTCAAATTACTCAATCTCAACAACTCACAATTAACAAAATTTTGAATTTTAATATTTGCCATTAAAAAGGCTCAACTATTTAATGTATATAGCATAAAATAATACTAATAATAATATTTTTTTAATAAAAAAATTAGTTAAAAATGTACATTCAAAATTTCTTTTAAACTGCGTCTTACTATAAATAGTTTGAAATATCTTAATACCTTTGAATCGATGAAAGTAAGAAAAGTTCAAAAAAAGGAAAAATTCCACTCAAATAATAGAGAATATTTTTTATACACATTTCCTGGCCTCCTCTGGATATTACATATAATACCTAGGCCATCTGTATAATAGAGAGTATTGCATACTTTACCTGGCCTCTGTTGGGCATTATATATAATGCCTAGGGATTATATATAATGCCTAGGAATTATATATAATGCCTAGGGATTATATATAATGCCTAAGGATTATACATAATGCCTAGGGAATATATATAATGCCGGACAAAACAAGTAACCAATTTTTCGCCTTTCTAATGTAAAATCATAAAATTTCAATTAAAAAATCTTTAATATTCAAGATTTGTAATTTAAAATTGTTTAACTTTGGAGATCTATAATCTAAAAATGTAGAATTTTTAAGACTTATACCTACAAATTCTTAAATTAGACTGAGGAGCATAATATTAAATAAATATACAAATAATTTTTTCAATAAATTTCTTTGAATGTGGTGAAATAATAGCAAGTTTTATAAAATTTGTAAAAAAACAGGTTTAATGGCATTTTTGTAAAATGAGAGGTTTTTAAAACGTCATTTTGTGTAACTTTGTACTTCTTTAATTGAATTGAACAAAAAATAAAAATAAACAACAAACGCATTTAATTAAGCAGAATGAACTAAAATTAGAAGAATTCACGTGAAAAAATTGTAGAAAATTTGGTGGAAGTTAAAACAATTAAAAGCAATTAGGGAAATGAATTCGCATAAGTTGAAAAAGATATTTAAAAATCTCTCGAGACGTTTGGAAAAAGCGAAATCCGGCAAATTTCTAGAATAGATTTTTTATATCCATGAAAATTTGATAAAATCTCACAAAATTCTATAAAATATGATATTTTTAAAATCCTCGATAGTTTAATCAAATATCTTGAGTGCCTTTAAACTTCCTTAAAATCATAGAAATCCTCAGACGTCTTATAAACTCCCTGAGAATCTTCTATAAGTATCATAAAATAAAATAAATAATTAAAAATTGTTTGTTTTGCTGAAAAATTCATTTGGAATCATCTGAAATGGAATCTTTTGAAATATCTTAAAATTTTTGAAAATACTTCATCATATTTCAAATTCTTTGGAAGCCATTACATTTTTTAGTATCCTTCGAATTCCTTCAAATTATTCAAATTTTTCAAAAGAATCCTTGGAATCTTCTAAGATACTCTTAAATCTTAAAAATTCTTCGGAAGCACTTAAAATTTTATAAAATACCCGAAAATATTTTGAATCCTTTCAAATATTTTTATAATTTTGCTATGTTTAAAGCTCTTGAAATTTTTATGAAATTTAAAAAACTACCCAGGATTATTTCGAAACCTTTGAAGTACCTTCAAATTTTAAAAGCTACCAAAAATTTCCAACTTTTGACGAAATATTTCAGCTTTTAACAAATTATTGAATTTTCGAGCTTAAAAAAAGAATTTTCGACAAAATAGTTGCATATTTTACACAAAAAATGTGTCTGCTACAAAAAAAACTAAAATTTTAGAAAATACCTGAATGTTTATCCCAATATTTCGATAATTTTTAACATAAAAAGATACAATTTCAACCTAAGGTTGAATATTAGTTTAAATATCTAATTTAAAAAATAATTTCAACTAAAAAAAAAATTAGCGAAGCTGTTCGACAGGTATGCAATTTGGAATTTTTCAGATCAGTTTAATTTTTAAGAATAAAAATTGCACATTTTTTAATTATCAGGATTTACAATAAATTTTTTTTTTTATATTTTAAATTTTCCAATTCACCGTTGTTGATACTCGCCCTCTCTTGGTGGTAATTTGAAATTTCAATAAAAAATGCAATTTCGTATCTTTTTTTTATGGACAAGTTTCAATGCAATTGGAATGAGCAATTAATTTTTTCTTAAAATAACATACTTGGTCTCGGAAATAGTAATATTTAATTTCCCTCATAATAATCGATAATAATTTTATAATTTTATTGAAAAATTATCTATTGAATTATTTAAAACATTCCTTGGCATAAATTATAATAAGTTTTCAAACCTTATAAATTTTTAGACTTGTCGTTGTAATATTTATTTCCTACAATTTTCTATAAATTTTAATTTCTTATAATGTACACTACCGTCGGAAATTATGAGATCGATTGACGCAAGCACTATTAAAAATCACTGTTGGCTTTGAACCACGAGAACTCAGCGAAAAAAAATGATAGGGAATTTTTTTAAATACAGTTAGAAAGCCTATGAAATTCCACATCTAGTAATGTTAAACAGATTTATTTTTGATCTGCTGAAGAGAATACAGCATGTCATAAAGTTTTTTAAAAAATTCTAGATTTTCTAGCATCTTGTACCTCGACTTCAACTTTTAGAATGACCTAGGAAAAGTACTACAAAAATCTGAAAATTATACGTTCCCGAGATACGATTAAAAAGGTTCAATTGTATCTGAGTTAAGTTTTAGTCGACGATCACGGTCCTCGGCCGGTCTGCTGCTCGCCTCCTTCGTTGAGACAGGACCGAACAGGCGAGCAGCAGACCGGCCAAGAACGATTGAACATTTTTAATCGTATCTCGGGAACCGATAAAGATTTTTTAAGTTTCTTTGGCTGAAATTGAAGATAAAGTTCCAGGCTTTATGTGGTATAATTTTCAAATTTTTGCAACTATTTTCTTAGGTCATGCTAAAAGTTGAAGTCGAGGTACAAAATGTTAGAAAATCTAGAATTTTTTTGAAAATAACGGCTTCACAGTGTTTGGCTTTTCATGGGCACTTAAGAACTGCAAAAATTAATTTTGAAGAAGCAAGCCCTATATTATAAAAACGACGCTTAAAATCAATTACGAACTTAAACTAAATGTAAGCATATCAGAATTTTGTGTTTCGTTGGGCTCTTCTTTGGCACCAATCCCGATTTTCCGACTCTTTTATTTTTCTCAAAAAACTGGACTTTTTGGTGAAGGTGCTGGCTGCCAACACCTCGAATACATTAAATTTCAAAAATTGAGAAAATTAACAGCGCCAGAGTTTTTGGCTTTTTTGGGCTCTTAGAAAATTCAAAAATTAATTTTCAAAAAACTACCCTTAAAATAAAATATGAACTCAAACCAAATGTAAGTATATCAAAATGTAGAGTTTTTGGGGGTCTTCTTTGACCAAAATCCCGATTTTCAGGCTCTCTTATTTTTTTAAAAAAACGGACTTTTTGGTGAAGGTGCTGTGTCACGCCCATCCTATAACCTTGTTCGAATTAATACGTAGTCTAAACGGCAAATTTTTTCATGTGGATTTAAAAAAAAGTTAAAATTTGTTCAAAAACAAATTTGTTTAACAAATTAGTTGCACTTTCAACAAAAAAGTTGAGTTTCGACCAAATTGTTGAACTTTAAAACGAAAATATGAATTTTCTACAAAACACCTGAATTTTGAGCCCTACAATGTAAATTTTGAAAAAATGTTTATTTTCAATCTGAACAGATTAATTTTTTACATTTTTAGCTCTTAGCTAAACCCTTTTAGCTAAACTTTCAAAAAGATAGTTAAGTTATTAACAAATTGTCGATTTTTTAAAGAAAAAATACAAATATTTTATTAAAACATCGTTTGGAAGTTGCAGTTTTAATCAAAAATGTGATATTTTTACGAGAAAGATTAATTTTTAAACCAAAGAAAGAAAAGAATTCAAATATATTGTCTCTCTTTATCAACAAAAATATGAAAAAATTTCACTCGCATGGAAAAATTTTATGTTACATAAAATGTGTATTTTGATGAGTCTACAACTTTTTTTTGTATTCCGAACTAAATAATGTATAAATTATGTAAATTTTCATGTAAAGTAAAATAAACAATTCTCGTCTTCCTATTTTCAAAAGATCCAGAAAATTGGTTTGTCATTGATTAAATAAAGTCCAAAGAACAATTTTTTTCCATATGGCCAGGAAAATTCTTTATGTAAAATAGAACTTTCTTATGTTTTTTTAGCTAACAGAAGGAAACAGTAGTTTATGAGAAAATAATTAATAAATATTGCGATAATTAAATCAGTAATTTTCTAATTATTTCTAAATTATTCCATTTAAGATGATAATTTTATTTTTAATTATTATAATTATTTTAGTTTTTAATAATTGCTATTAATGATTCTTTAATTTAATTAAAGAATTTAAACAAAAAATTTAAGTTAATAATCTTTAATCATGCCAAACAATGCATGATATGAAAAAAGTCAGCAGAAGAAAAATGTGGATTTTTAAAAGCCCTGCAAGATTATCATAACAATTTTTTTAATTTTGTCAAAAAGTTAAAAATTCAAAATTTTATTGTACAAAAAGTAAAGAAAAATTAAAAAATTGCATGTTGTGGTAAAACTATTCCAGTTACGAAAAAAGTTAATAGCCTAAACTTGCGCGCCCTGAAAATATCTACAAATTTTTTAGTAATCACTTTTCGATAGGACGCGTCATAAAAAACAACATTAACAATAAAAAAGAAAAATTTTGGACTAACGACACAATCTACAAAAAAAAAGACAAGAATTGTTTATGCAAAAAAGAGCTACAAATTTATAATAATTATTTTCTAATAGGAAGCTTAGTTTTTGTTTTACTCGTAAATAATAACGATCAAAATAAAAAATTAACTTTTTTATAAAACGACACAAGGTTCAATCTAAAGTTAACAGACAAAAGTTGTTCACCAAAAAACATCTATTAATTTGTCATACACTCTAGTTATCAAAATAGACGAAAATCAAAAATATACTTTTTGCAAAAAGGACACAAGTTACAATAAATTTTATTTAACGACATTGGAAATAGTATAAATTCATTAAAATGATAACATTGTTTAGGGTTGCTAAGAATAAAACTTAATTCAAGATAAGAAACAAATATTAAAGTAATAATTAAAAATAAGATTTGTATTTATTTTGCAATATATGAATAATTAGCCCCAGACAGAGGCACAGAAATAAATATAATATAAATGTGATATAACAGAGCTAAAAATAATGTAGAAAAGTTCGTATTTTCGAGAAAATCGAGTGCTAAAGAAAATCCGAAGGAGCTTTAACCAAAAGAGAATTCACAATCACCGAATTGAAGTTTTCGATGCGCACAAAAGTGTAGGGTAAATACAAAGAACGAGCGCTTAGTACGAGGGGAATGCAACATCAAACGCGAAGCGCGATACAAAAAAATTATCTAACGCGAAGCGCAAGAATCAAAATTCGCGCGCCCTAGTCTCGCTCAAACTTGTGAGCCGCGCACGCAGCGGTCAGATTTTTTTTTTTAATCAGCCTTGATTGCATTATACTTACGAACAGCATCTATGAGTGGTAAGAAGAAGCAGAAAATAGCAGCGAATCTCCACATTTTCGACCAATGAATCAATTTTACTTTCTACGAAATTTCAGAAGTTGAATAGTAAAAAAAATTTACTAAAATGACACATTTCCAATATTTCTCACTCATATATATACTACTCGTTGTCCCATTTGTCCTAATATTTGGTACACCAGAACCTGGATATAATACATTTCTCGGAAAGGGGCTATAACAGACATGAATGTAAAACATGGACCAAGTTGTTATGAAACTGTTCCAATCGGCTGAGCTAACAGCGCCTCTTCCAGGCCGTATTTTAAGGTTTCTATGTGTTTTAACCATATTGTTGACGGGGCATTTTTTTTTCGAAGAAAAAATATAGCTGTTAGTACAAAGAAACCCGTGTCACGATTATTTTTTACTGTCTGGCGATATTTTTAAATTAAAGTACACTGGAACTTTAATACGCTGCCAGTCCATTTAAAGTGGAACTACATATGAGCAGTTGTATTCACACAACTTGTTTTGTGGCTGCACAACTGGGCTGAGCTTACAGCTCTGTAGGAAAATTATTGAAATTAGAAACTTCAAAACAGCATTTCACCGGATCGTTTCAAATACGAAAAAAATATTTTTGTTTTTCCTGTCAAATTTATTCATGTGTAGAGAACAAAGACGCAAGCTACACGTCCAATTATTTTGCGCTGATTCACACAATCTCTAAATGTGAGCGTACGTCTCTATTTGATTTTTTTATATATATATATTTTTCGTAACATTAAATATGTATACAAATTAATTAAAATAAATCTGAAATTTTTTTTATAAACGAAAATTTCAGACAAATATAAAAAGGAGGAAAGAAAAGTGGGAAGGCAACCAACCACATCCGCTTAGTTCTCTTTTTCTTTTTCTCGTCTTTTCTATTTTTATTATTATCATATCACAATAAAAGGATATTGGAAATCAAAAATAAAATCATATTACCAACGTTTCAGTACTCATACAACACCCTTATCAAGGCAAGAAAAATATAAACAATAGCACCAAAGAACAGTTGATATATCTTTGATAACTGAGAATCGAAAATCAAATGCATCAATTTGATGATTGGACGTTAAATTTCTAAAATTTTTATTAATGAAATGTTTTTGTACAGTCGAATTTTCTATATTTTTTTAAAACAATGATAGATACGATAAAATGTTAACATAAAACATTATAAATCTAAAAAACAATCCAAAGATTTTATGGATAATCTGATTTTTTTATTTTATTGGATTTTTTTACCATTTTTGCTAATCGAAAAAAGGAATCTGATTAGCATCAATGGTGCTAACGTATTTTTGAGAACGAGAGAATTTTTTTCTAAAAACTTAATTTTTTTTTCTCGTAAACGATTTAAAGTATCACAAGAGAACGTGACAAAAAATTCAAAGAACTTTCTCATAATTAGATTTCCAAAATTTTACCTTTACATTTTTTCTAAGAAAAATTAGAAAATTTGATGTAAAAAAGAAAAGTTTCGGAAAAACCGCGAATTCGAAAGAAGACAATTAATGCTATTAGAATCAAAAATAAAATAAAAATATCTATATTAGGGAAAAAGTTATAGTTTTAAGACAAAAAATCAGATTTTTCAAAAGACAAAACATGAAATTTAAACAAGCATAGTTTCTTGAACAGTTTTTTTTACAAATCTGAAAAAAACATATCACCTAATTTTCTGGGTAAAAAATCAAATATTTTTCGCCCCCATACAACTTAGCGATGAAGCATAGCGAAGACGATTTTCGGGCCAATGTTAGAAATGTTAGAACAAAATAAACAAAATGTTTTTTTTGTTTCTCTATGTGTGGCCCATAACCTATTGGAACGATTTCTTTCTTTGGCTTTAATCACGTTAGCTTTTAGATAGTTAACTTCGGTGTGGCACTGCCAAACTTTTTCAAAAACTTCGCTGATATATAATGCACAAAATATGTTACAGTTTCTAATGAGCTTCTATCCTTTCTTTTTACCCTTTTTTAATACTATAAATATTTTTTTATTTTGTTTCAAATTCAAGTCGCTTTTTTGACTGAAAGTGCAGAGGCATGGCAGTATTGTTTTTTTTCACTTGTTTATTCATGCTTGTCAACTGTTAAAAATATTTTTCTTTTTTTTCATCTTGCAGTTAACAGCTTTTGCCATATCTGTTATTTGCATGAATCAGAACATCTGACTATTGAGGATTCAAGTACATAGAGAAAAATTGATGGTCGGCTCGGACATCTAGAGTGTCAGACTGACTATATTTGAGTTTAAACTATGGGGCAGCCCCCTAGACGGTTGTCCGTACCATCCGCGAAGTGACAAAATTTGGTGCTAAGGTTTACTATCCCAGAATTGCAAGAATTTGCAAGCCGCAAACTAATAACAGAGATAACCGAAATGACCTGCTCTTTAGTCGCTTTCTTTACTCCCTTGTAAAGTTTGCGCATTATTTTACGATGTCCAGGTCAAGTTAATTAATCTTGATAGTTAATTTGCCCAATATCGAATGGTACAAGTGACTAAAAATAAAAGATATAACTTAACCATCTTAGATTTTCGATTCGATCATCTCTGATAGTAAGTTTGATACACACGTATGTTCAAAAGGAGTAGAGAGAGGGTATTTAACTTGACCTAACTACAGTGTCGATTTGATAATCTCTACGGAAAACAAATTATGAATTGTTCGTGATACCTTCTGGAAGGTCAAACTGACCATTTAAATGCTGATACTTAAAGTTTGACTATCCATTTTTTCCGTTTAATTTTCACATATTTTACAACTAGCGAATTCTTCTTTTATTTGTTTCGAAAAACTCATCTCTTTCCATTCAGACCTTAATTAATATTTATTGGGCCCACTTAGTTTGATTCAAAATGCCGAAGCAAAATTTGCGCCCTTCTTGTAAGACACCTTTGAAGTCAGGTCGTCGCTTGTCAACAATTAAAGATGAAGTGATGCTGGCAAAGTTGAAACACATCTTTTATCGTCCAATAACACTCGAATCCAAAGTGTGTGACTCCTGTTGTGTATTGACGATTAGGAAGAAATCGGAGTAAGCGCTTTGAAAGAAGACTCATTTTTGACTAAAAGTGCAATGGCTGTAATTAAAACCTTACCATCCACTGACATGGACGCAGAAATGACAACAGATCTTTCTACTAGTCTACGAAAAAATGTACTAGAAAAGTCAACAAAAAAGGAACTAGATTTCGTTGATAGCTCTATGAGGACTGCTGAAGATTACCATAGTAACACGGGTCTGACGAAAGAGCAATTCTATCTTGTCGCAAAATCCTTAGATGACAAAATACTTTCAACTACGAATCGCTCTACGCGAAAATGTTTAGCACTACACTTGATAAAGTGGCGTACTGGGCTTTCGCATTTTGTCTTGTCTAACCTCTTCACAATAGGTAAACGGAAAGTGGGCAGAGCGATTCCGGTTGCAAGGAATGGTGTGATGACGTCTGAAGTTATAGATAAACATACTAGGGGAACTAACATATTTATCCAAAAGAGCAAACTTTAGTATAGCAAATATTTCGCAAATTGAAAAATAATGACGTCAGTATTTTCTCTAGTTTCCTTCAATGCGATGCAGGAAAAATAAGCAGATGGTTAGAAGCAAATGACATCATTGTAATTGATCGCGGTTTCAGAGATTGCTTGTTGCAAAAGTTTATAATCTATGGAGAAATAATAATTCAGGACAAAATCCGATAGGTGGTTGGTATTAGTAGTGTCAGATTCTTACTGATTAAAAACCCCCTTTCCGCCAACCCATGTTCCCGGAATCCGCTTGGCATTACTTCAGTAACATGGGGAAAAGGTTTCTACGTCAAGCTTCGGCGTCCTGGTGTTGTACCAACTTGGACTTCTTTATGTTTTTCTCTTGGAGGCTTCCTTGATACGGCGGCCTCGCTAAAAGTCAAGGATCGCATCGTTCCCCACAGATGCTCATGCCGGAACTTCTCCGTTCTTATAGAGCAGAGGAAGCACTGGGGGAGTGCCGAGGCATTCCACAGCTTTGTGTTCGTCCTTTCCGCATTTACAAAATGAATTGATCCTTTTGGGCTCTTCCAAGTTCACTGCCATGTAGCCGAAACCCTGGCAGCGGAAACAACGTAGAACCTCTGTCTTTTTCCGGGCTCTGCAAGACATCCATCCTACCCTTAGATGCCCTCTACGCAGTGGTATCAAGACCAACTCCTCATTTAGCTCTTCATAGGCCTTCAGGTGTCCTCTGAAGGCCCTCTTCGTCCTTCTCGCCTTTATGTTGTCCGAGGATATGTCACCGAAGTGTTTTCGGACGGCCTCCCTCACCTCCTTGACGTCACAAGTTGTGTCGAGATAAAGGACTTCGACTTCTCTGCGTGGGACGAGTTCGCGCATGGACCTTTCTGCACCAACTGCCTCCCCAATAACAAAAGACAGTTTCTTTCTGCCGTCTGCTGTGGAGCCTACGTCTACAAGGATTTCACCCTTCCTTGTCTCCCTGACTCACCTGATTTTGAGACCAACCGTGTCAGGGTTCCCCTTCTTTTCGAGGTCCTTCAGTACCTTAGCGCAACTTAAACCTTCGGACAGTTTTATGGTGGTACGTTGTACATGCAAAACGTTAAGCGGTAAGCACTCACAGGCCCGCTTAACAGTTTGAAAACTACGTGATGGACGCTTCTTTAAACTGCATGGTAGACGATGAGGAATCGGCATCAGATAACGAATTCCCCTGAAAAGTTTTCAGATCATTCACGCTACGAAGGGACTTACTTTAATTCTAGAATATAAATTATAATGAAAAAACTAATACCAGTTCATTCAGAAGCGCTTGTGTTGAATCTTATTTAAGGCCCCGTATAAAAAAACGCTAGACATGATAGATCGAATTTGAATAAACGAATCAAATGACTCCAGGGCGAAACTGTTGCAGGAGGTATTAAGGCGCACATAGAAGAACAAAATAACCCACTTTGAGCCAGTTTTGACAATGGCCCAACAAACCGACCTTATTGACCCTCCTCCTTTATAAATCTTAAAAAAAATTCAAATTAGTTCCGAAGAATTTCCAAAATTCCTTTTTATTCAGTGATATTGTAGTGAACTTAGTTGAAGTTAGAGAAATTGCAAGAATTTGAAGAAACTTATAAAAATTGGAGGGAAATTTTTTTAAGTTCAAGAGAATTTAAAAAATTTATTCCTATGAAAAAATGCATTAAATGCCGCAAAATTTTTAGTGACTTTCGACAAATTTGTGGAAATTAAAAACAGTTGAATTAAATTCCTAAGAGTTCAAGGTTAATTTCAAAGCCTTTAGTACAAATTTTAGAAATACAGAAAGAAAATAAATAAAATATTTTGATTTGAGTAAAATGCAGTAAATTCAGAAAAATACACGTGAAATAAAATTTTCGTTTTAAATCATGAAGAATTTTTAATAGTTTATAATAATTGAGGCGAAATTCAAAATGAATTTCGAAGAATTGAAAAAAAAAATATTTAGAAATCTCTACAGATGTTTGAAATCCTAAGAAATACCTTTAAACCACAGAAGTCCTCTAAAGTATACATAAAATCGCTGAGAATGTTTTAAAATATCATAAATAATCAAATTTAATATAAAATTATTTATTTTTATTGAACATTTTAACAAAAAGTTTAGTTGGAATCTTTTAAAATTCCCTCTAGTATTTTAAACTCTTTGAAATGACTTGAAACTTTTTAAAGCTAATTAAAATCCCTTAGAGTCTCTTACTGCTCTCGTATGAGGAAAAGTCAAGAGAATAAAAATGACGCTTTTTGTATTTTCTGCTAAATTCTCATAATAAGTTTTTGAATTTTCCTGAAAAATAGAATATTTAAATTTTGATAACATAAAAAAATAATGACAAGGCTGCTGAAGGTTGGTGACCTTCTCAGCATAAAATACCAACTAGCTATGACTCTCAGTTAAAACTGACCCCACGCCCCCACCCCCCCCCCCCCCCCCGCAGACACACAGACAGCCCCGGAGAACGAGCCGGAACACAGGA
>JAAAKG020137121.1:0-12993 GCA_010014905.2 Druon quercuslanigerum
CATCATTTTGGATGAATAAATGAATATTTTCTTATAAAAATGAAAAGTCACCTTACTTTTTGATCACACCTCGTATGAGTGTCCCGCCTACGCAGGAACTACGTATCTCTTTAGACATAATGCGGCCTTAAGAGTGCTTTATTACTTTCTTGTCGTCTTTCGCAACAAGTAGTAAAATTAGAAAAAGTAATAAAATGAAGGAATTAGCTGCATTGTATTTTAAGCAGTTAAAACTGTATTTTCTAAAAAATGGGCTGATTATATTTTTACCAAGTTGTACATTCTCATCCTAATAAGAAGGTACTGATTGAGTTCATGTGAATTTTTTATTTCTTGGTTTTCATCAAATATCATGAATAATGAAAAATCGAAAATTCTACTTTGCGGTAAAAGTGCCCAAGATACGAAAAGGAAAATGAATCAAGTACAATTGTCCACCATAAAAAGATGTACAAGACAAAATTTGTTCATCGAAAAAAAGAGCTACAAATATGATATTCATTATATTTTGATAGAATGCATAAATTTGTTATGAATAATTTTCGTATAGGACGCGCAGTTTTTGGTTTCTACGTAAAAAGTGACTGAACTGAAATTCTTGAAAAATGCCTAAAGAGCTGAACTAAAATTTTTACAAGTCCTAATAACGATGTCAGAAAATGAGAATAATATGTAGAGCGGGTTTTCAAGTATAAATTATCATGCATTGAAAAGGCTATGTAAAAATTATTTTAAAATTAAAGGCCTACATGCAATAAAAATAGGTGGAGTCATTAACAGAATTTGGTGTTTCTTTTTAATTTAAATATTTTCCCAAAACCTGGATTCGAAATTGGAAAATGTTTCTATTATTACTGCAAATATTAAACGATTTTCACGACTCTTTTTTTCAATTTCTTCAAATTATGCCAATAAACTAATTCTGCTAATTAAAATTGAATCAAGCCATACCTTCCTGATTTCAGTTTTTGTAACTGGCCTGCATATCATAAAAATGAAAGGGTCATTATTTACGAGCAATTCAATACACTCCAGAGAGTCTACTTTCTGAGTTTCACGAGCGGCGATGGAGAGTGCTCGAGAATCCACACACGGCTACACTGAGCGTCACTGCAATTTTTCTCTATTGTTCTTTCCAATATGATTATTAACCAAAATATAAACATTTTATCCAAAAAACGGCTTCGTCCAAGCCGAGAGAATATTTATATGAAGTATGCAAGAAATCAGACAAAAATAATCAAAATTGTGGACAGAATCTTACATTTCTTTTTATAACTCTAATAAATCTCCTTAAAGCCATACCAGCTTGCCAAAAATATGCCAAGGCACTTGCGAGATGGATGCCGAAAGCTGTCATCCTTGGATCGCTTCATGTCCTCAATTAACACGAGGGTTCCGCCGGCCTGTCGTTGTGATTTCATCGTGACCTGCAACCACCCATTTGACGGTCGTAATACTTGGTCATAAGTGTGGTTTACTCAGATTTTACTGGGAGCCGGTCTCATTTTCAGATGGCAGTTGCTCCCAATAGGACCACGCGGTGGTTATTTAACCCTTTTTATTATATATAATGATTTTCAAAAATTAAATTTGAATCTGCTGAAATCGTGAACAGTCCAGGAACATGCGTTGGAACCCTCGGAAGCGGAGCCATCAATGATAGGCACTATAAGATTCAAATTCATATTGTCAACTTCTTCAGCGACATCAAAATAAATACCGGAAAGAAAATCGAAGATGTGGGAAATGTAGTGCAGAGAGGTAGTATGTTTTTGCAATCTAAAACAAAAATTTTAATTAAATTTCATTAAAAAATAATTGCAATTTAATTGCTTCCGTTAATATAATACAAATGTGATACCTCAATTTTTTTTATTTGTTTACAGGAGGATTGCATCTATCAGTAGATAGTGAAAAAAACATAAAATTATTGGAAAACGAAGATGAAATGTCTGAAGATGAATTAATGAAGGGCTTCAGACAGCCAAAATAGTAATTTCCATGTGATATGATTACTAAATATTAAATATAAATTAACATTTCTTTTCGCTTCAAATGTATGTTACAGGAAAATGCAGAAAAAACGTTATGATATCGATTAGGAATATTTATAAGCGACCAGTTAACATAAACTTTTCTATATTACATATAGAAAATCATCAATATTGATAGAATTTCAATACTTTTACTTTAAACATGAAATAGTTGGTAGTTAGGATTTTTTAAATAATGGACGCAAAAAATGTATAAGAAAATCCCTATAATGGAATAAAACTTTTATAGGTGAGAATAAAGTAAAGGAATATATAACTGCCCGTGTGTAAAAAGCCCCGTTTAGCCCTCTTAAGATGAGGGTTCTCGGTAGGGTAACGCGTCGGTGTTACATGTCTATACGAGAGCCCCCGCAGAGGGCCCAGCTCGGCTGCCCTTACGGATCAACGAATGAACAATGAAGAATGAATTTTAAAAAGTCTCCGTTAGCTGTTTGCATTCTTCAATTTTGACTCAAAATTTATATTCTTTATTCATAATATTTACACGACCTCCTTTTCTTATGATTTATAATTTTATTATTGAAAGCGTGATCGAGAAATCGAAAGCGAGAGAGCGAATGCCGCATCTTATTCTACTTATAGTACTACTATCTAATTAAAAAACTCAAAACATTTTTTAATTCATGAAGTTCATTCTAAACATCCTGTAACACAACAGAGAAAAGGTTGGCAAAATAAATTAATTTGGAAGCAAATACTTACATTTTCAAACAAAAAATATCCATTTTTATCAAAACTGAAGCAGTCACACTCGAACTCCTCCAACCAGTGCCCCCCTCTGGCAGCCCTCTTCCCGCATAACTCACACATCCTCGTCTCCGCAGAAAGCCAGCATCTATGAACATCCTACATGCACTGTTAATTAATTGTCTATGAACTATCTTTCTAGTGATATGTAGTGGAATCAAAAAGACCCCAGTGTGCCAGCTATATGTTACGCGTCGGGGTATGTGCCATCGAAGGTTTAAAAGACTTAATTCACTTGAATAATATTGGCCACAGTACACGTGCGACGTGCATAACGTGTGGACAATATTATTATAAGTTATGGCCAATTAGGGCACGTAATTTTCGGCTGTCGTCTTACTCGTCGTTTTTTCTGTCGTGTATTCCTATCGCTTTCCTGTGGTCGCGAAAAAACTAAAATGAAAAAATGACAAAAAAAAAAGATGACACTCTTGTCCTTTTTTGCTTATCATATATGTCGGTAAGGGAATGCAACGTAATTCTTTTACTTGTTTCCAAAGTGCCCCGTACATGGAAAATTACCCATAGGCATTTTTAAATTGATATATTAGTATGGATTATTCTACTTTTGTCGTATTTTTTCTTAAAAAGTTTCTTTTTTCTGAAATAGGGCTTTTGATTGTGTGGCCTGAAATTTTAAATAAAATTATTGTTGAAAAATCTGGATGTTTGAAATTTCAATTCTGTAGAAACCCTGATTTTAAATGTTTTTTTTTAGTTTCTTATGAATGAAAACTATTTCTATTTTTAGGAAGCGAGAGGACAGTACATTTGAAGAAGTTCGCAACAAGGGTGGCAGTAGATCGTTAAGTTTGCAAGAATCGCAATCTCAGGCGCCAAAGCTTTCACTGGGCAACAAGTATGGTGCATTATCACAAGATCAGAGCTGAAAATGACAATAGTGGTTTGATCACAAGATAAACAATCAATTCTTCATTTTTCCTCTCCGTTTTGCGGCCCAGTCATTAAAAACACACTTTCTATGCTAAGCTTATGTGTGTAATGCTCTACCGAACATCATACTACTTGTATATACATACTTACGCTTGCTTGTATAAACGTCCAGGTGGGTATCCACTTTTGTCAGCAACTGGATTTTGTGTTTGATATTTCTTACGAGATTGTTGTAAATTCAATATCCACGCAAACTAGCCTAGAATTAAAACGGTAGATTTCAGTCTTTAGTTAGACCAAAGTTAATTAGATTCATACTATAGTTATTTCATTGCATCGCTGCCTCGTACAAAAAGCGTTTGAAAATGAGTTAAAGTAAAAATCAGGTGAGACAGCGATTTCTGTCAGATCTTTCTACTATTAACTTTTTAATTGTATTGACCTATACTTGCATTTATTGTACACGATTTTCTTGGTTTGTGAGTTTGTAAACAATATTAAAATGGAAAATATAGTATTTAGATTTGCACTCAGAAACGTTTGAGAAATAAGTTCGTGAACAAGTATGGACTCTCGGGCAGTAGGCCTATTTTATTAAACGAGGAGTGGACTTGATAAAGTTTTATGTTCAAAGCTTATTGAGAAGAATAAATGATTAAAAATGGAGTTTTGAAAACTTGGAACCTCGATGGCTCAATTTTTTCTGTAAATCAAAGCGTCCGGTTGAAATTTCAAAAGTTTTAGTTAAGTGAAGAATAGTCTATTCGTATAGAAAAAAGAATTTTCGAGGCTGGGCTTCGGAACGGTGGTGCGAAATAAATGCAAGGCGTGAGAGGAGCCGTAAATCAATACAAACGTAAATAGAACAATCGACGGGATAAGAAAAAATAACAATAACTTTTATTGATGCTTCTTTAATTAATTTTTGTTATGCTAGGTAAGAAAGAGTAATCAAAGTTTTTGGAGTTCTATCTGTAAGATGATGGGGAATTCAAGGCCATAACGAAGCGAGACTTCTCGTATAGTCAGGCATTTTAACTTCATCTTCAGTTGACAATGGACATCTTTTTCAAGTCCCAATTTAAAGGAGACTATTTGAAAAAAAATCTTTTTTGAGATAATTTGTTTTAGTAAACTTTTAATAGCCTTGAGAATATTAACTGACGATGAGAGTAAAAAAATGCCATAGAGAATAAATTTGCAATAATTTATATTGAATATGATGGAGCGATTATTTATATAATGAAAATTAATGATACGTCATCATCGTTACTGCGTTTCGCATTGAGAATCGAAAGGCTCCTATAAATAATTTCATGTTTTTGAAAAGTAATAATTTATTGTTTTGCCCTAACTATTCGGAAAAGTGTATGCATGTACCGAAGTATTTCATAATAAGATTTCATCATGCATTTTTTATATTTTAATAGTCTTACGATGATGCAGTGCTCTCGCTATCACCGAGAAGACGATACCTCTTTTGAAAAGGATCCTTTTCGAATCCAACAGAGTAGTTAAAGTATAATTGTTCGTTTCTGTTGAGTGAGAGCGATGAAATGGCGGAAAGAATAAACGATAGTATGTAATGCAACCATGTGCGGCTAAAGATTATCAACTCAAATAAAGTAGAATAAAATGCTGAATATCGACTTTTTATAAAAGTATCGAATTTTCTTAATCTGGATACAAAACTATGCAATATTCGGCCATATATTCTATTCGAAGCAGTTTCTTAATTTCAAAGCACGTTTTCAAGACGCGCAAAGTCGTTTGTTCTGAAATAATAATATGATTGTTTTAACATTTTAAAATCCGACGCCTCCATTCCATGCCGCTACACGTCGCGTTTGGTAGCTGTAAAACTTCAGGTCCTATTAAAGGAGTCAAGTAAGGTTTATACCTTGGAACCCAGTAGCAGACAACAAATTTTAATATAACCTTTTGCATTGTGTTGATAAAAATATGTAATGAGAAGTTAACAAGTCAGATATCATTGCTAGTTGTAAAAATCAATATTTTTAATTCCAAAAAATCTATTAGAAAGTTGAATAACTGGAATAAATTATATATATATATACCACTGATATATGGAATATATCAGTAGTGTCAGAACGCGGATATCTCTGGCATGCGCGATAGTTATTCCTGTGAATTTTTAGGTTATGTAACGCCATGTGTCAATTTAAAAATACACAGAATCACTACTGCCCATGCCAGAGGTATCCGCGTTCTGACTCCACTGGTGTATGTGTATATTGGGGTTGCTGATCATGAATTTAAGGTCCAGAGAATTCAAAATGGCAGACCAAAAGTTTTTTAAATTTATAGACTTTCTTGGAAAAAAATAAAGTGTTATACAGCTTTTGTACCCATAGAAACATTTTTTTAAATCCTGAGAAATTAGAAAATTATGACCTCATTGCGACAACGTAGTGGAGTCAAAGTAATGTATAGTACTGAGTACGCCTAGTCAAATAATTGTTGGGCCCAATAAAATTTTTCTTGTTTAAAGAAATAATATTTCTCAAATGAAAAAAAACATTCTTGTTATGAGAATAATTTTTTCCGATCAAAAATTTGTTTGCTTTGACGTATTTAGTGCTACATTTATTTGAAGCAAGTAATTAAAAATTATTGTTTTTTCGGCACACCCCATTATTATGCTATTCTACATACCTACGTATGCCTTTATGCAATTTTTTTGGGTATAATTTTTCCAGATTTTCGTCTCTGATTATATAATATAATTTAGTATAACAGAACTTCTAGAAAGATATGTAACTATTGTTTGGAAAATAAAAAGTTGCAAAAAAGGGAGGCACTTTGAAGTTGCTTTTAGGGTTACCCGGAAACGACGTGGACGTAGTAAGTTCTGTTTCCTTTGGGGTGCTTCATTATCATGCGTCTCCTTGCCTCTCACGGCCAGAGAAGAACTTTGCTTCGAACTGTAGACAACTTTAAAAGACGTTTGCATTTGTTTTTTCAAGCCAACGGAGGCAACTTCGAACAGTTACTCCGTGGGTAATTGAAACAACAAAAGTAATAGTGAGAGGCAAGTCGACTTAGGATAGTCAAAGACCCCTAACGTGAGAGGCAAGGGCCTCACGATAATCAAGTACAGTTAAACACAATTTACTGGAAGCATAGAAGCCCACTGTAACCTCCGAATATTTTTTACTATTTTACCGTATTTGTCACTCAGCAGGCATAGAGTGGACACGCTGGGGCTAAAATGTACAGAGAAATTGAATGTTACCCGAATTCCACAACAGCAGGGAGAAGCTATTCTACAGGAGCATTTCCAAATTTCGCGATTTTAAAGTTGCATTCGGTTCGGCCATACGGTCAAGTTCCGTGCATCTTCGGATCAAGCTTACCATAGTTTTCATGGTTACGTTCGAAACTTCAAATCGATACAAGTGTTAAGTGATTCTATCTTGGACAGATGTCGGAGATGGATGTTCTCTGTAGTTATTTGTGAGTCTTGTGGTTGTGATCTTTGGAATGTCGATTTAAAAGGATTTAAAAGTGATGGAGAATTATGTGCTCAGGATTTGCTAATCGTTTGGTGCTATTGAAATGTGTTCTGTTTGGCTGAGGGTTTTTAGTTATTCATATACAATATTTATAGACTTATTTTTATAGGAACCAAATAAAATGTTCTCTCAATTTTAAGAGATGTGTACTACTTTCCTAGCTAATCTTAAAAATGAATTGAAGATGCCCTCATTATCTGTTTGCATTATGGTTCTAATGTACACCTATTTCTAGGACATTGTATACACACATAGTTGTGTTCTAACGGGATAAATGGCGCGGTGCAATAGGGCTCCGATGTTATCGCCCCTCACGTGCTCGGTCAATGCTATTTGAATGATTCTGGAAGATTGGGCTTACTCAAAATTCCCTCGATAAACGAAGCATTTGAAAATTGTCTAACGTTATTTTGATACTGCTTGTCAATCAAATTTATAACTTTTTTATTTAACAAAATCAATAAATTTTTAATTTCACAGTTTAATTGGACAGTTTGACGGAGAAGTTCTTAAATTTCCAGTTTAAAATATAAAGAACTTTGTCTTTCAGAGCGAGTTTAAGTCAAAATATTTAGCAAATTTGCTGGTCTGAAAAATTAATTTTTTTTTGATTTTTTACAGAAACTGTAAAAGATACAACTTTTTTGCCGAGAGAAAAAAGATGCGCCATGACATTTTTTACAAATTGATGTGTTAAAAAGTTAAAGTTTCGAAAACTGATTTTCAAGTCATCAGAGGCCAACTTGAGCGGCCTGAAGCGGCTAGGCAATTTTCATGCGTGGTTATAGAATCCGGAGTCTTAATTGTAATTTTATTGTAACTTTATCATTTGCTGTAATTGTATTATTTATTGTGACGTGAGCCTGCAAGAAGGGCGGTATCGGTATATCGGCGGAAACGGTATCCGTTTAAGTTAGGATCACAGCTGCTCGCTGTGAGGGCTAGTTTTGATGCATGACAGGAGACAAGGGGCCATTGAGCAGGTGTGATCCAGCACAGTATAATTATAGCTTAATTAGTGTTAACTTGACATTTTTTCGCAGGTTTTCTCTACCGACTTCCGTGCTATGCCTTGCCACAACACGGTACAGCATAGGACCTTCGGACGTCGTGGAGACCCGGGAGCCGGAGCACTTAGGAGCAGCACCGGTACGCGATGGCGCGCAGCCGAAAATCTTTCGGAAGATACGGTAGAGGCTCGAGGTCCTTCGCTTATTGTGTAATCCCCTCGGACCCCTTCTTCTCCCTCACGGCGTGGGAGCGGTTTGGACAGAAGTATGAGGAGGCGGGGATGTTTTGCTCCTTCTCCTGAGGAAGGGCTCAAGGAGCAGCAGACCGATGTGGTTAGTGAGAGCCAGATGGTTCAGAAAATTTTGAACTCCATAAAGGAGGTTCGGCTCGGTGATTAGGGCGGGCATTCTCAATCCGGTTTGACCGAGAAAGATCAGGGTCGGGAACTAGCCAGGGATGAATTCAGTCCTGCACAGTTCTCTCAGGTAGCACAATCCTACAAGGTGTTCCTCGAGAGCACAATGGTGGGAAATAACATGGGGAGGTATGATCCTTTGGAACTCTCTGATAGAGTTGGCAGTGTCCTTTCAAACCCATGTCAGATCTTTAGAAACGGGCAAAAAAAGGGTCAAGATGTTTTGTGCATCCGGGTCGGAGGCGAACACTCTAGTTCTCTCCAGAATTAAAAAGGATGGGTTACAACATCTCTATTCCTCCCTCCTTGTTGGTCAAAAAGGCATTCGCTAACGAGGTTCCCACGAGGTACTCAATCCAGGAAATTGTCAAATTGTTGAAATTGTTCAGTGAGTCAAAGAGTGGAGTTTGTTTTTCCTTCTTCAGAAATTCCACGTAGTATAATGATCTCCAACTACGCATTTTATTTGAATTCTGTGCCCCCCCCCCATGAGAAGGTTCTTTTTTGCCAAAGGTATAGACGTGCTTCGGATCAGTGTAGGGCTTCTCACCCTATCTGTGAGTTCCTTACAGCAATCCACAAAACGGAGAGCTGTCAGAACAGACTTAGGCCTCCCACTCTGTTCCAATTGTCGTGGTCAACACCTAGCTTCATCGCATTACTGTTATGTGCATAACTACAAATTCGAGGTTATGAGGTTCCGATTTTGGAATAATTCTAGGTACTGGCCCTAGAGTCCGGGGACTGTCGTAACCCTCTTCTGAATTCTCTCCCTCTGCTCCTATTTCCTCTCTCCAGCGAGAAGTACCCCAGGCCCGCACTAGCAATCGCTCCCTAGTGTCTCGTCACTAGTTCTAGACCTCTCTCGCCACTCATAAGAGTCCGTTCAAGGAATTGGCAATAACTGGACCTTCGATCAGACTAGGGCGGCTTTGTTGGGATTAGAGCATGAGAGGCCTTTTACTCCTAATAAAAATTCATCCGAAGAGACCGACATGGATTTTCAGGGTTTTGGGGATGAGAAATACAACCCGGGTCTTTCGCGGCCTGTATGTATTTACCTCTCCTAAATATATTCTAAATTGGCTCTATTCTCGAATTCTGAGATTAAATGGAATCAGTAAGATGAATAGGTGTTGACTCATAAATCTTAAAGGATTTCTCAATCCGTCGAAGCTAGATATTAAAACAGAGGAAACAGTCGCATTAGTTTTGTCTTTTAATTTCGAGACTAAAAAGAATCAGTGAGGGGAAGGGGCGTTGGATTAAAATTTTCAGTCAGATTTTCATAATATTCTAGATTTTGTTGCTTTTTATTAGCTTTGACCTTTTCCATCAACCTGGGATGTTCAACAAACTTGTAAGATGGAGTGGAGTTGATTTATAAATTTTAGTTTACTTTTATTGACTTTTTTTTTAATTTCAAAGTCAATTTTGAATAGTCAGATCAGATTAAATAGACGTAAACGGCAGACGGATCTATAAAAAGGGAATAATAACTTATATTTGTTGGTTTCTCACAGTAAAGTAAGATACTTAAAATTTAAGGCAGATATTTATATTACTCTAAGTGTTTGTAGTGTTTATCCTTACTGGATACCCGCCTTTCCTTATAGTTCATAGGTATTTAGGAGCTTCTTAGATCATATATTGCTATAAAATTGGCCAATTGGAATGCACATAGTGTTGCGGGTAGGAGGGGAGAGATTGAACCTCTGCTTTTCGAGAATGATCTAGACCTTTTGTGTGTGCTTATAGAGCGGATAGAGGAGATGAGTTCTCTATCGACAGGATAGATTTGGAGGGCGCCTGGTTCAGAGTCATAGATGCGATGGTCTACATCCTCATCCTTGGGTTAAATCGCAGTTGCGGCGGTTTATGTATCTCCGGAATCTAGGTCCCTTATGATACCTGGCTCGGCCTGATCAGGTAAGTCAGTGAATACGGAAAACCATACTGTGCGGGGATTTCAATGCCCATTCTCCTATGTAGGAATCATCGACGCCTAACTATGCTGGCAGACAATTATGTGCGGCGATATTTGAAAATGGGCTGGCCGCTCTCACTCATTCAGAGCCAACATTCTTGTCCTCATACGATTCCCTCTCTAACAACCTTGATCTTGTTTTTTGTGTGCTGGGCTTGGTCCCGATATCCTAGTCCAGGGTGGGGGGTGATTCATACTCATCCGATCATGACCCAGTCTTCTGTAGATTTGATGCGACTCCACTTCTCGCGAAATCTGCCTCTAGTAGATTTAATGTCGAGTCCTTGGACTGGTCCATCTTTAAGAGACAGATGGGGAAACTTGTTTCTGCCCTGTCGGAGGCTCTGCTCGGAGACGAAAATCCGAGTATAATTTATGAAAGGTTTATTAATCTGATCTTTGAGGCCTTAGAAGCTAATGGGGCTTTTCGTGCCTCTTCTAAGACGACCGATAAGAGGAGGCAGCCACTAAGGTGGAATAAGGATTGTGAACTGGCGCAGGCTAAAAGGAATGCTGCACGGAAGAGGTTCTTGGCTAATCAGACCCGGGAGCTAAAGGCGGAATATAAGGCTGTTGACAATGTGGTCAAACTTTTTATCCGTGATGTGAAGTACGAGGCCTTAAGGACCTTTCGCGAATCCATGGACCCAGCTTCTGGCCTGAGCAAAATTTGGAGAAACGTTAAGGCTCTTTCTGCTCACTCTATGTCTCCTTACGCCAGTAAGTAAGTGGAGCCAGTCCGTCTTGTTGATGAGTCCGATTGCATGAATGTGAACTTCATAGAAAGAATTCTCTGCTGTCAGTATGTAAAGTGAATTTAGCTCCTGGCCTGGATGGGATGACTTATGAGATACTTAAGGGGCTCTCTGACGGACTTTTATATTGCCTGGGGGCTTAATCGATGGTCTGAGGGAACTGAGACTTCCTGCGAGGATCCTCAATGTTGTTTCCTTTCTGATTAGCAGGAGGAGACTATTTCGCAACGGATGGTTGTGAGCCCAGGACTTGTGGCGTTGGGGTCTCTCAGGGGGGTGTTCTTTCCTCATTTCTCTTTGGCTTGGTAATGAGGCAGCTGGGTATCTTCCTTCCGCGGGGGGAAGAATATACGTATGACCTGCATTCCACACATCGAAAGTATAGCAGCCAAAGGTTTCAGGGCAATAAATATAATGAGAGTGATGAGAGTTAATGAGATTTCACAAGGGACTGGTTAGAGCGTGTCTGGAATTTGGAGCTCCCCTCTTTTTCCGAGCAAGCAAGACAGCGCTTGACAGGCTAGACCGAGTGCAGTGCGGATCAATTCGGGTGGCTGTGAGGTGTATGAGCTCCACTCCAATCCCTATCTTTCTTTCCCCTGGTCGGTAAGTTGTCAGCGTTGGCAGAATTGGCTAAATGCAAGAGATTCAGGTTTCGCGGGGAGAACTGCGGATTAATTCAAGCATACAATTCGATGGCTGGATTTGCTTCCTCT
The DNA here is from genome assembly GCA_010014905.2 of Druon quercuslanigerum. Taxonomy (NCBI): domain Eukaryota; kingdom Metazoa; phylum Arthropoda; class Insecta; order Hymenoptera; family Cynipidae; genus Druon; species Druon quercuslanigerum. The sequence goes on from JAAAKG020137121.1 coordinate 12,119, forward strand.
TTGGACGCTTTGCAAAAACGCTCATATTTTGATGAGGAATGGGAGGACCTGTCGAGGGCTATTGAGGTGGACCTTGAGTCCGCTTCTGAGTTCAGAAACCCGACCTTCTCGCAGCGTTTATTCGCGGTTTTTGTGGGCGACAAATATCAGGGGGTGCTCAGGGTTTTTTCCGACGGGTCAGTGAATCCTGAGATGGGGCTGGCTGGATGCGGCTTTGTGATTCTGGAAACAGGGCTGAGGTTTGAATTGCGGTTAAGGGATTTCACTTCCCCAATAACGACCGAACAATACGGCACATTCTATGCCCTCGGGCATATCATGGAAAGAGAACGACGGGATGCTGTTTTTTTCGGATTCTCGTTCCGGTCTTACCAATATAAGGGACATACTTTTTGAACTCGGGGACATCCGCTTGCACGACTTATAGGGGATCGGATTGCTGAGGTTGGACGCTAAGGAGTTAAGGTCAGTCTTGTATCGGTTCCGGCATACTTGGGTATCTTGGGTAATGAACGGGCTGATGAGATTGCGAAAGCGGCCTCTAGACTCCCGTTTGCTGCTCAGAGAGGAATCCCGATGGGCGACGTCCGTTTTATTTGTCAACGCGATGGCCCAATAAGGGAACGAGGGGTTCTAGGGCGGACTACTTATCGCATGTAAATGTAAAGACTCCTAGGCCGCGGTTCCTGGGTTGCGGTTTTCCCAGGCCCGTCATTTATTTGATTACGAGGGTGCGCACATATGCACACAGGATGGATTTGCGCACACCTCCATCGATATATGCGATTGGTGGGGTGGGGGGGGGGGGGGGGGGCGGGGGGGTGTTTTTCCGGTGGGGTGGGGGGGATTTTCGCGCCTTTTTTTCGGGGGGGCGC
>JAAAKG020137122.1:0-12993 GCA_010014905.2 Druon quercuslanigerum
TGTGCATGCCGTTGGTCAATTAAAGTTTCCGTCCTTTCCGAGACTATTTTATTGTTTGTATTATTCATTGTTTAGATTATACGCCCAACTACCATCTTAATTCAATAGGTTTATTTTGCGAGTGGAGACGTTGAATTTGACCTTGAACTTGATCTTCCAGGTTATTTCAAGGTCAATTTTGTTTTTTAAATGGGAACCCCTATTTTTGACAACGGCAATCGAAAGAGCGGGAGATTTTACGTCCAAGCATGTACTCAGTTTATGGATTGGGACCAATCTGTAAAATAGGGGTACCAATTTACAAAAACAAAATTGACCTCGAAGATCAAGTTCAAGGTCAGATTCAAGGTCATCACTAGATTCCTCGTTTAAAGTTACTTCAATAATGACCTTGACCTTTTTGAAAAAATATTTACTTGGAGAGATATTTAGGTGTGTCGAGACTTTTTGAACACCCTGTATATCATCAGTCACGGAAGCATTTTTATAATGCAATCAAGCGATCTGATGAGAGCAGTGTGCCCCGACATATTTGACAAAGCCTTGTTTTTACCCTATCATTGACGGACTGAGTTGTAGTCAAGTGCACGATGGGGGGACCTATAGCTTAAGGTGGGTTTCAAACTGCCAGAACCTCAGTAAAGATACATAGAAAAATTTCCATAGGTACCGGACCTCTAAGGTAAAGTCCAATCGTCTAACCAACTGAGTCACCGAGGCTCTATGGAAAATTATTATTATCATTATTATTATTATTTATTATTATTATAAACAATCTGAATTTTAATAAAACGCAAAAAAGCGTTATTAGTGCCAAAAACTCGCAAAACTTAATTTTTCACTCATTCGAATTTTCTGGGACTCTATATAAGAGACCTATGACCTTGATATTTAAAAAATGGTTTTTATTCATATTTTATAGCTAAATCTAAAGAGAAACGTTAAGTATCAACTCAATTCCCGATGCTAAATAAAATTTACAAAAACGATTTCATGGGGCTTGCAGAACCTGTGAACATTATTTTTTTAGAATGAAAAACACATTAATTTCTGTGTGTATTTTAACAAATTTCCGGGCGTTAAGCATGAAAATTAAAAAAAAAATTGGATCACCATAATATGACCCATTTTAATCTATATTCATAAATATCCTCTAAAATACTTTATCTACAAAGAAATGGTTCACACAAAGGTTGACCGGGAACGAAGGGGACATTTTAATGTATCATAAATTTTGACCTTGAGGTCAACTTTCAAGGCCAAAAAGAGGTAAGACCCCTGTCTTCAATGAGAACCCCTATGTTTGACAGCAGATTTGAAAAGAACGGAAAATTGAACGTTAAAAATGACCTGTGCAAAACTGGTTTTTGTGACATTGGAAAGATAAAAAATTAAGGTCAAATGGTTGAGAAACGACCAGCTATCTTCTAAAATACTTTATCTACGAAGAAATGATTTGCACGAAGGTTGACCCCGACCGAGGGGGAGATTGGACTATACCATCAGTTTTGACCTTGAGGTTAAATTGAGGTAAGGCCCTTTTCTTCAATGAGAATCCCTATTTTTGACCTCAGATTTGACAAGAGCCGGAAATTTCACGTCAAAAATGACCTATGGAAAATTGGTTCTGGTCAACCTTTGTCCAAACCATTTATTCGTAGGTGAAGTATTTTAGAAGATATTTGGCCGTTTCAAAAAAAGGCATTCTCATTTAAGAAAAAAGTGTTGACCTTAAGGTCAATTTTAAAGGTTAAATAGAGTTAAGACCCTTTTCTTAAATGACAATCTCTATTATTGACTGCGGATTCGAAAATAGCGGGAAAATTCACGTCAAAAATGTCCTGTGGAAAAATGGTTTTTCTGACCTTGGAACGGTGAAAAATTAAAGACAAATAAGAAAAGAAAAGACCAGATATCTTCTAAAATACTTCATCAGCTTTATCTACAAAGAAATGGTTCGGAACAAGGTTGACCATGACCGAGGTCGTCAGTTTTGACCTTGATGACATTTTTCAAGGTCAAATTGAGGTAAGACCCTTTTCTTAAATGAGAACCCCTTTTTTAACTGCGGATTTAAAAAAAGCCGGAAGTTTCAAGTCAAAAATAACTTGTGGAAAAATGGTCCTGGTCAACCTTTGTCCGAACCGTTCCTTCGTAGATAAAGTATTTTAGAATATATCTGGTCTTTTCTCAGTCATGTGACCTTAATTTTTTACCTTTCCAAGGTCACGAAAACCATTTTTCCACAGATAATTTTTGACGTGAAATTTCCCTCTCTTTTCAAATTCGCAGTCAAAAACAGGCGTTCTCATTGAAGAAAAGGGTCTTACCTATATTTGACCTTGAAAATTGACTTCAAGGTCAAAATTGATGGTATGAACCATTTCTTCGTAGATAAAGTGTTTTAGAGGATATTTGGGATTATAGAATAAAATGGGTCACTGTGTATATTTGTGAATTTAATGTATCAAACTGTAAATTAAAATTAATTTTTTTTATCTTCAGATGTATTCTTTGCAGATGCGAAGACTATAGACCCTTTTCCGAACTAGATCGGTCCGCTTATTGAATATCATGATCCTAAATATAATGAATTGTATGCCATCCGTGCTAGTTTGATAAGGATGCTCAAGTCAGTTGGTGAAGATAATTTTTAACCCATAATAAACACTTTTTCAATGAAAAAAACTATAAAAAATTCTTATAATCGTTTTACTATTCTTTTTCTGGGCTGAAATTAAAGTAACTGACCCCGCGGCAAAAGACTTTAAAGTATGGAATAGCGCAAACGTGTGCATAGATATTGGGAGTAGCAAATTGTGGGATGATTTGACTCCTGCACGACGGCAGTGCGACAAGTGTTACGAAAAAGTCCATAAAAAGGAGAATATTGAGGTATATAAAAAATATTTATAAATCTGTTTTAAAACCAATCTGTGAACTTTTTTAATCCAGTCTTATATAATTATTTATGCAGTTATGTAATGTGTGACCTATAATTATTAAAAAAATGATCGATCTTAGCAAAATTCTGTTGAGAATATTTTGACCTAGAAAACATTTTTATAAAGCACATTCAATACTAATGGTTGAAGTTTCTATTGAATTTGAGGCCATGAAACTTAATGCTATTGAATCAGGAAAGGCTATTATATCACGAAAAAGATTTGTAATTTTTGAATATTTCATCGATACGTAATACCAGTTAAGATTAATTTATACAGGACATTTTAACGTGAACATTTAAATAAATTCTTTTGTTGGTTACAGGATGCGAAAAAATGCTGCAAACTAGCTGCTGATGAATATTCAAAAAAGGCAAAATCATATTTTTCTGTTGCTAAGGCATGCATTGAAAAATGTGTTAAACAAGGCGGATACAACGATAAAGAATTTGAGGAGCTCGAAAATTCCATCTCAAGATAAAATCACTGTAAAATAAAATTGTAAATTTAATTAAATTTTGCTATTGCGTGCATAAAATTTGGTCTGCATGTAACATACAGCTTAAACTGTATTGTCATCAAAAAAGAATTTAAAAAAATAAAAATGAAATATTTGCACCTTTCTTCCAAACTAAGACCCGTTTTGAAACAGGTTTTTTAATATTTCTAATGAAATTTTTTTCTCTGAAAATTTTTGATAAATGTACCTTTTAATGTGCAGAATTCCTGAAAAGAAAACCAACTTTAAACAACCACCATAAAATGGTCCTGTTTCAATTAAAAAAAAAAATTAACAAAAGAAACAAAAATCTTTTTTGTACACAAATAAAAAAAAGGAAAGAAAAATGAGAAAGCAACTAAACAAAAAGAACATAAGAAAAATTTCAACGTATCTTTTACTCTTTATTTTCAAAATCTTTTCCAAATTTTGTATGACCTAATTAATTTTTATCTTTCTATCTATTAAGATTTCTGGAATTTATTTTGCTAAAGTAAGTGAACACATTTAATAATTTTCTTTTAGCGCGAATAATGAAGGTGAAATTAATTAAGTGTCTAAATATTATTATTTTTTCAATTATGAAACAGCAACTTTGAATATTAAATGTGAAATTGTAGCAAACTATTTGCAAGTTTATTTTTTCAGTTTCAAAGAATGAGATCAAATTAATTATTTCTTTACGTCTGATCTCTGCTTTATGGAATGAATAAAAAAAGTATCTCAATTAAATACATGGTAGCAAACAAATAGTTTCTTTAATTAAAAAAAGAACAACTGTTTAAAATCAAATAAATTTATATTAATTTTAGAAGTAGTTTAACTCTTAATTTGAAATGTATTAAAAGTTTTTGTATTTCCTCAGCAGCCTTTTTTATTCTCAATAAAAAATTTTGTATTATTTTAAAAAAGTTGCAAACTAATACTTTTGCTAATGGGTATTTTCGAATACTAGTAATTTACAAAAGAAAGTTCCGACATAAAGTCAAACATTAAAAAAAAATTGCTACGTTTAATTTTCAGATATTTTTATAAACTTTAAGGGATTTCAAACAGTTTTCAAGGTTTTCAAATATTTTTAGCTTGATTTTAAGGAGTTTTTTAAAAACTTGGGAAATTAAATGAAACTAAATGAAATTTAAAAGAATTTTTAGCGATTCAAATAATTTCAGGAGATGTTGATATATTTTAATGGATTATTACATGTTCCAAAAATTTCAATGATTTTGAAGGATTTCAATTCAAAGGGATACAAAAGAAATTACCAAATTATAGTTTTTAATTGCTTGTAACGCTTTTGTACAATTTTAGAAAAAAAATGTAGGATATATTGTGATCACATAATTCTTCCAAGTTTTAGAATGTCTTAAATAATTTTTAAAAATTAATTAACAAGTTTTTCTGATATATTTTATTTTAAACTTTTTTCTTTAATTGATTGGATTAGTTCAAATAATTAATAATTAGACAGTGAAAAACTATTAATTGTTTAGTAAAATTAAATTAATTTATTTAGAGCTTTACGAATTATTAAAAAAAGGTTCAAGAATTAGAAAAAATAAAAAATAAAAAAGTTGATAATATATGAATGCGTTTATGTAACATTTCCATCTTTATGGATACAATACAAAAATTATTGTGAAGCTTGTCAACATAGAATACGTCATATAATCCTGGATCATAACTACCTTATCTCTACCAACATAACATATTTACATTTTTCCACGTAAAATTTTACATTTTTTTAACCATTTCAGCCATAGGAGCAATAACTTTCATAATTGGAAACTCCAGAGTTCCAGCGAATGTTTTTCCCGAACACATAAGCCATTATATATTAAAATTTAACCATTTTTTAAAAATGGTTAAGAAGCGACAGTAAGAAAAAATTCAATTGCATTAAATATTGTTGAAGCAGACAGCTTTTGTAAGTTAAAAAATTGTACATAAATATTATATTTTTGGCTCTAATTATTTTGGCTCTTAAAATCATGGAAAAAGTATTTTCTTCAGAAAACTGATTCTTCACACGACATCTGTCTTCAAATTGAGGAGCGTCAATTTTGCTATTTTTTAAATGAAATTTATGCAATTTATAAGTCAAGCAATTAAAAAATTATATATTTTTTAAGATTTGGAACTAGAAAATGTTGCTTCTTTACAAAATTGCAAATCATGTTCAATTTTTTAACTTGAAATATTGAATTAGCCAACTTAAATTTAGAAATTCTGTTACCAGAGTCGGATTTAGTGATCCCAAGAACTTTAGTATACAAATTTTCATGAAAATGGGATCACTAATGCAGATTCTGAAGAATGACTGATCCGTTTTACTGAAAAATTATTTAAAAACAATACGAAATAAATATTTTTAAGCACAATTGTTTTCAAAATTGCTTATTATAGTACGAGTAAATAGTTTGAATAAAAAACACATCTTTCAAACTAATTTTGCAAATAAAATTGTTCCTTTTGAAAGTGATCTTAATACAGAAATTAGAAAAGATTTAATTTCATTTATTATAATTAATGAAATTTAACTGAGATTAAAATTAAATTTAAAATCCTATTGAACGTTCAATAATTAAATTAATGTTTAGAACTCCTGAAAATAAAACCAAGAATCCATCGACCAAATTTGGACAACCACCATAAAATATTCCTATTGAAATTTGAAAACAACAAATAAAGCAAAACAATTTTTTCTCCTAAAAGGAAAGAAAATAATTTTCCTCCTTAGGCAAAAATAAACAAGAAGAGAGAAAAATGAGAAGGCAACTAACCAAATCTCCTTCCCTCTCTTTTTTCTTTTTTTAAATTTAATTTAATTTTAATTTTTTAATTTGTGCTGTATGAGTACCGAAATGTTGGTGTTTATTTTTTGTACATGTTTTTTTTGTTGCGATTTGAAAATAATAAAAATAAAAACAAGATAGAAATAAAAAAATAAAAGAAAGGGGATTTGTTTGGTTGCCTTCGTATTTTCTTTCCTCTTTTTTATTTTCGCCCAAATAGGAAAATTATTTTCTTTCCTTTTTTAGAAGAAAAAAGTGTTTTAATTTATTTGTTGTTTTTCAATTTTGAAATAGGAGCATTTTATAGTGGTTGTTCAAATTTGGTCGATGGATTCTTGGTTTTATTTTCAGGATATCTGCACATCAATATCATGAATTTACTTTAAAATTATAATTGATAGTTGGAAAGTTTGACTTAAAAACTACATAATTCGTGAGAAATATTTTAATTCAGCTGCTATATTCGTGTAGATAAAATGTAAATTTACACGTGTCTCCCTAAACATTATTGTTGGTAAATAATATTATTTATCATCTTTAAATCACTTTTTAGGTCCTATCTTCTGATAAAATCCAGAACAATAGCCATCCAATTCATTCTCCCAAACTTTATAGAGAAAAATAGAGAACTTTCTTTCTAAGTAGTTAGGCCCTTTACTAAAAAATTTCATTATTGATTGCTCAATGAAATTATCCTACATTAAATTCATTTTTGTTTTTAAATTTGGAAAAAACTAGGTTTTTAAAATAAATCCTTTGTTACATGTCATTTTTGAAATATTGTTGAAATATTTGACCGTATTCTGTTGCTTTACTTAGCATCATACAAATAATCATATAAATATTTAAGCGTGACAATTATTAGGAGCTCTTTCTTTCGAGGCAAGAAACATGGGTTGTATAAAAAGAAGAAAATCGAAAAATTTTTTGAAAATGAAGTTTCTCTTTCCAAAATTGCCCTGTATGCGTGAATCATCCAAACTTTTAAAATCAGGACAGAAACTACTACTAGCACTACTAGCACACTACTTGCACTGGGGCCCAGAAGAGAGCGAGGGGCTCAGAGGACAACCTACTGGTGGGGGGGGGGGGTAACTAATCAGGAGGCATGAGCCAGACCAACAGCCGGAGATCAGGGAGTCGTCGGGGGCTGGACTGACAGCTACCCAGATGACTATCAAGCAAAGAGGAGCAGTTTAAGATCTTCAAAGAGGCCATCTGGAGGCTGATAGAAAAAGTCTTTTCAAACTAATATCCCAAATTCGTAACCTTCTTCGGGTGAATTGCTACAAATGATGGTCAGGGATTCAAGCCCTCACTAAAGACAGCGTCCTGGCGAATCGTCAGACTCAACTCTTAGAAGTGTAGATAGCTAAATCCCAGATAAAGGATCTTGCAGTCCTTAACACTAGGTCCTTATAACACCTTGGACGGTTCAACTTAAGGTTTGCCGGCTAGGGGCAGGAAGAGTCTGTAGGGACAGAGGAAGATCGGGGGCAGACCTAAAGGACTGCTCCCGGTCTAACCATTAACCAAATTAATCTGTATCACAGAGCCTGGTGGTCTTAGCTACAGATTTCAGAGGAATTGGGAAGCTTGTCATGGAATCGGCCTACATTCCTCATGAAAACGGTATCATTCCACCAGAGGATGTACATAGACTAGAGAAATACTGCAAGGTAAGGAGTCTTCTTCTTCTGTTGGGGTATGATGCTTACTCCCGACATACTTTATGGGGTAGCACGGACATCAACTCAAGAGGTAATGATCTATTCAAATACCTAATCTATTCGGATTTGGATATTCTCAACGCGAGCAATACCCCCGATGTTTGATAAGTTGGTCAGGAAGAATTCGTTGACAGCGCTATCTGCACCAGTAGTTTTAGAGACCATGCTCAGAAGTTGAGCGTCTCAGACGAAACCACTCTCTCAGATCACTCGCAGGTTGGAATCTAATTGAAATTAGTATGAATCTAGCGTACTCGCGGGCCCTAACTGGACCAGAAATTCAAGAAGAACGATTAGGACCCGAGTTCCAGGGAACTGAGGAGTCCACTCTCGTAGGTGCCCAGGTCAATTAGATACGTTAAAACCCTGATCATGGCAGCTATTATTTTAATGTAGGTTATCAAATATACCTATTAAAGTAATTGTTGATTCAGAAGAGTCCTAAAGTCCGGGTGGACACTCTGGTGCAACAGGAAACTCTAAGAGTTTCGCAAGGAACCCGGAAAGAGATTTAGACGTTCCAGTATCAAAAAAAGGGACGAAATATGGACCCTATTTATGACGATGAAGGATGAATACAGACTAACTTTTGCACAGGCATCGTAAAAGGAGCAGAGGAAGCTAGACTGGATAAGCTGTTCTTTCGAAACTCGGATGCTATTCTCGGCAGTATAAGATTTTCCTGGCGATGGATACTCTTTGTCGTACGAGGAAACCCTGGTTCACCTGATCCAGATACATTTTCCGGGCTTCATAAGGTTTGGAGAAAAGGAGACGACACATCTTACAAGGAAAGTAACCCAGGTGTCCATCCCCGATTTTCATGGTCTTAATATACGTTGTACGGGAACAAAAACTAAGCGACACGTATTTTTTCTTATCGCCCAATAAAGGGTTTAAGGGAATGAATCAACCATCCAAATCTGTTAGTGACAAGAGATGGTTTGATTGGTTCACATAGAAGAATATAATATTTTTGAACAAAACTAATTAGAAAAGTTTCGGCATAATAAGAGATGAAATCCCCTATTTCTCTGACTTCAAGAAAAATTATTTAGGGGGTGAACCATCTCCTACATACGACGAACATAATGGAAAGTAAGGCTTATTATAACTTATTCAGGTATAAAAAATGACGAACTACTCTTTTAATTTAAGCATTTGAATTCAGAAAACGATTTCTCAAATTACATTTATATTTCATTCCCTTTAGATCACTTCAAAATTTGGTTGGAGAAAATATATTTTCCAAACGTGGAACCAAATAGCGTTTTATTAATTGACCCATGGAGTGGTCATTGCCCTAGAATAGTAGCGGAAACTGCACCCGAGAAAAAGCTTGTCAATGTACAAAGGAACGACAGGAAAAATTCAACCCCTGGATGTATATGCTTTTCGAATATGGAAAAATTACGTGCGGAACTTTTCCAATAGCGTTATCCTCAAGACTTTCGATCTAAATTTACATTTAAGAAATAATATTATTAAAATGCAATCTTTGGTTCACAAGCAATTATCTTCACCGAGGTACTTAAATTTGTTCAAACATTCTTGGTACAAAAGTGGGTACATTGATGACAAACCAGAACCAATGGAAAATCCAGTTGATTTTAGTTTCGGAGAATCTTGTGCAATACATTGTGAAATTCAAAGATGCACCAATGTGGCTACCATTCGGTGTTCATGGTATAAAAATTCTTTCTATTTCAAACACTTTTTCGACGATCATCATTATTGCTCCATGTTTAAACAGTAACAAAAATTGTACACTCTAATGCTCATTATTGATGCATGTATTTAAAAGTACAACAAAAATATAGATACACAAAAAATTGCGAATTAACCATTTTGAAGTATTATGAGAAATTAACTTTCTGTTCATTTTAGAAGCGGACAAATAAATTGACAAAGTTCCAATGGCTTGAAATTTTTGAGAAGACATTTTTAATTTTAAAATCGTTATGTCAAATTAGGATTCAGCGACTCCAAGAACTGTAGGATACTCACTTTTATAGGAATCCAATGAATATTAAAATTTTTGATCGGGCGTATTGGATCCGCTATTTTGAATTTTTTCAATTTTGTTACTAAATTTGGAATAGGGGGGTTGTTTCACCCCCTTAAAACGTTTATTTGCCGGTAAGAGAAAATACGTTTCGCTTTGTTTTTGGTCCCCTACAGCATAGATCAAGATCATTAAAATCTGTAAGAGGTAACCAAAACGCGCATGGCTCAAATGGTAATAAAACGGCGGCTAGCCAACGAGATTTTCGGCCCCTACAGAGTCAGGGGGACTCTAAAGTCTTTTAGTCCTTATAATGCTCCTGGTCCGGACAGTATATACCCAGTTTTCTTACAGAAGGCTGTATTATTTATTCTGAAATCAGGCAATATTGGTTATACCCAAGGATTTCTGATCCATCAGACTCACGTCTAAAAGCCTGACTAAAAACAGTGGAAAGACTTGTGAACCAAAACACTCATGCAATTAAAATTAAACTCTAACTGAGAGAAGGAAATACTCCTGCTCGGGACGATGCGAAGTAAAACGCATAACAGAAATGTTTATGGGACCTGAAAACCTCGGATGTCACATACATAAAATAGGGTTTGTAGTTATCCCCCTTTGTCGTCTATGCGGTAAGGATGATGTGACAGCCATTCATATCCTTTGTCACTGGTCCGCGAATGCGGGGACACTTATAACACTCTCGGACAGTTACTGCATCAGTGAGTTAGAAATATCGGCCAATAGCGTTGCTGCGGGCAATAGAGGGCTTTTAATGCGGTCAGGGGCTTTTGTGGCCTAAACCTAGAAATAATAATAATAATGAGCAAATTAAAAAAAAAAAGATTTTATCAACGACTTTACCATTTTACCATTTGTCTTATTTCTATTATTTTATTTTATTTATTTCTTTTATTTCTTTCATTTTCTTTTACCATTATTTGTCGCTTTTTTTCTTATTTTTTACTAACTACCTACTTTGTCATAAATCAGCTGTCCGTTAAATAATTACCGAATTCATGTGTACAAAATAAAAAAATAGGTTCACAGTTTTTTAAAGGTCTTTTACTTTTCTTAAAAACTTCCTTGAATGGCGAAGAAACTATCGAATTAATTCATACGAAATCTAAGATAAATATCGGAGAGATAAAAAAATTTTTTTGGATGAGAGAATTTACATTTTAGACGATGGGAATCATTTTTAAGCTTCTTAATAGCCCTTTGCTGTTTGTAAATTTTAGTTTCCTATTCTTTTTTAAACCTTGTAAACTGATTTTTATGCACATCTAGATATATTTTTATTTTATCCCTATTGTTTAGATTTAAGGACAGTGTTAGATATTTAAAGTCCGGCATTAACGGCAAAAGTATTGCTTGTCTGATAATATTTTACTCACAAGAGTAAAACACAAGAAAACCAGGTCCTATGACTTGCTTATGAATATTAAGTATTAATTATTATCAAGTAAAATTCCAAAATATAATTATTCATCTAATCGACTATTTTTTAATTTAATTTATAGAATTTCTGAAAATAAAAACAAGAATACACCGACCAAATTTAGAAAATTATTATAAAATGCTCCTATTGTAATGTAAAAAAAAATTTTTTTCCTTAAAAAAAAAGTCTTGACAAAAATAAAAGAAAGGAAAGAAAATGAGAAGGCAACTAACCAAATCCCGTTTCTTCACTTTTTCTAAAATTTCTTTCGTCCTTTTTATTTTTTTTATTTATTTTAAAATCAAAGTAAAAAAATGAAGAAATTTTAAAAAAGTAAAGAAATCGGATTCGGTTGGTTGCCATCTGATTTTTCTCCATCTTTTAATTTTTGTCAACATTTTTTTCCTTTTTCAAGAAAAAACATATTTTTTCTAATTACAATAGCAGCATTTTATGGTGGATGTCCAAATTTTTTCATTTGATTCCTGGTTTTATTCTCAAGAATTTAATACATTAACATGATTATTGAATAGTAAATAGGATCTTAAATTCGATTTCAATCTAATTTAAATTTTCTAAAATATTCTATATAAATTTGCACAATTTATACACTATGAGAGAAAGCTTACTTCAAATTTTTATGCTATTTTGAGAATTAATTCTCACACTTTATGCAAAGAAGGAGCAAAATAATTCTGGCTCTGATTTAAGTATTTAAGAAAAGCACAAATATTTGCAATAAAATGAATAAATTATAAGTCGTAAACAAAAAATGAGTAAGCTAAACTTTGTTTTTTTTTTTTAATTCAGCCTTCATAAAAGTGTAAGAAAAAAATTTAACTTTTCTAAATGTCAACCCCTTATTTCGCCCCCCTTGAAAGACCATGAATTGTTGAATTTATTGAAATGATAAATTTTTCAGAGTAGCTGAGAATAAAAGTTAGTGCAAAATAACGAAGAAAAATTAAAGTAATTTTGGTAAATAAAAGTTGTTCATTATTTTGCAATATCTCAATTAGCAGGCCCTGACAGAGATGCAGAATTAAATATAATACGCATTTGATATAATAGAGTTGAACTTAATCTAGAAAACATGGCACTTTGGACAAAAGCGAGTGCGAAGTACAAGATGCGTGATGCGATTGTGTTCGTTAAAGCCGAAGGAGCTTTAACAAAAGAGAATTCACAATCTCCACATTACAGTTGTCGATGCTTGACCTTCAATTTTAAAATATCGCAGTGCAATATGAATAAGTTATCAAGCGTGTAACGCGAGAACTAAAAGACGCGCGCTCAAACATGAGGACGAAGCCAGAAGCCCAAGGATGAGGTTTTTTCCGTCCAGTGAGCAGAGCTTAATATTATTTAAAAAAATTTAACATTTTTTTTCACTAAATAACACAACATTCAAAGGCGATATTTTAGAAATATAATTTTTTTTTTACCACCCTGATAATATATATGATAGATCATCATTATTAGACATCTCACGGTCGTGAGACGTGGCTATAGGTGTGATTTACCCCCGTTGTAACTTCTCAAATGTGACTTTTTGAGAAACACTAAATTATATAT
>JAAAKG020137123.1:0-64508 GCA_010014905.2 Druon quercuslanigerum
ATATATATTTATCTCGCGTTTTTATAAAACTAAAGGCCAAAGAATCGACAACAGTAATTTGGGGATTGTTAATTCTTTTTCGTTAAAGCTCCTTCGGCTTTCACCAACACATTCTCATCACGTATCTCGTGCTCCGAACTCAAGTTTGTCCCTCCAATTTTATATCATTTGCATACATGTATATTATTACATAGAAGCCTTACTGTTATAACAAAAATCCCCCAAAACTTCTAATAATGAGGGGGGGGGGGGTTTCAACCTAGTGTCATAGTTGGTTGGTTTTTTTTGCTGAGTTATTTGGCTTTTTCGTTTGTTTTTTGGAATTTTGTAAATGCTAAAACTCTCTTAATTTTTGGTTTTGTAAAAAAAGTGATTAGGATAAATGGTTCGTCTTTTTAATATTATCAATATCCCTACACAGAATTTTTTATTGTTGAAAAAAGTGGTCTCAAAAATATTTGAAATGCCTTTCCTTTTTGAAATTTATCCAAAATGGCTGGCTAGCGAATTTGACCTTCATTTTAAGATACTAAAAGAGTGTATCAATGGACAATTCAATCTGTCATATATTTCGAGAGTTACCGTACAAATGACAAAAAATGGGGGGGTCAAATTTTGCATAATTTTTATAACTTCTTTAATGAGAATGTAAAAACACATTTTTTGACAGATTTTTTAAAACAATGTTGGGGTTGGTAGCGGTGGGGCTGGCGGTAGTGGGGAGCAAACCAGAGAGAGTTCCGCTCATTTTGAAATAGTGATCGTTAACTATTCTAAAGTTCTTCAATTCTGAGCATCGTGCCGTCATTGAAGTGCTAAAAATCCATTTAGTGTATTTTTTTGATTGAATTTTGCTTATTTTAAAAGCTGCAACGTTACAATACATAGGCTTGAATAAAGAAAACTGAAACTTCTGTATCAAGTTTTTCTCAGTTTTAGCATTAAAAATTAAAAATTCAACCGTTTGTATTTGTTCTCACAGAATCAAGTAACGAGGAAAAAATTCCTCCTGGATTTTCTTCGACCAAGAAATCCATTAAAGAAGAAAAAGCCCAAACTCCTAGGAGCCAATATTATTCAGGTCATTATTCCTTGGGGCCACCAAACCAACAAGACATGCACGGTAGGTAACTTTATTTAGTAACTCAAATTTCTCTAAAAGTTACAATAAATTTGGCCTGCAGTCACTTAATTTTGAGAATTTAGAAAAAACGGGACTATTTTGTGTTATGTTATGTTATGTTAAAATCTCATCAAATTCTCTTCAAATTAAAGTTGTTTTCATGCATATATTTTTTTCATAGATTTCCAAGATTATAGCTAACATTTCAAAGTATTTCAGGAAAATTTTAATATGTGTGCATACAGTTTCAAATCATAATTCAGATACTTATTTCACAACATCGAAAAATTTACAAAAATTATCTAATTGGAATAGAGGTATTTTAAGCATCAAGAAACTTTATATTTCATTATCAGGAATTAATTTCACAAATTGTCATGCTAAATGACAGTTTTATATGCTAAATTCTGAAATAACTGAATTTGCGAACATTTTAGAATAAATTAAAAAGATTACGAAAAGCCTTATCGCAACTTTAGTGAAAACATTTTTACATTACAAGGTATACAAAAAATTTTAAAGCAAAAACTGTTATTTCAAAAAGATAAACTAATTTTTGCAAAATCATTTTTCATGAGACGTAAATTTTTGTTTTAATTATTTAAAATGTTATTGCAAATAAAAAAATCCATTTGCGAATAAACTATACGAGATACGAAGAAAAAGCAAAGACAAACATTACTCACCCGAAAAGGATCTGGAATTTTTTGTTGTGTATCGTTTTTTGTTGGGCGCGTGGCCTTTTTCTTAATCGTAAAAAGTAATAATAAAGCTAAGTAATGATAACGTTTTTTTAAGTTGCTCACTCAAAATTAGTTGTTGACAGGACACATTTTTTGTGTCACAGAACAAGTTAAAAGGATACAGTAATCACTGGCATGGATTCTGAAACTATGATTCGTTCCTTACAAAACCTATCTCTCCCTATTTTCAAAATCTATAATTTTATTTAAACTTTTGGCCAGCTTTTCAAGATTTAACACTACTGTGCTCTTCTAAGGAAATAGACTCAATTATCAAAAATAAGAAGTGCCAAATATACTGAAATTACATACTCTCGACAATGGTTTTATTCGCGCTCTCGAGGCCTCGCATAGTTCTCCTGGACTTTAAGAAACGAACTATGTTCGTTATCGAATTGTGGGAACCAGCATCTCTGCGTGTCATTAAAATGCTAAGAGACTTGAGGGGTCCTTAGAGCACATGAGAATTCCCCGGACCATCGTATTCAGTTCTTCTTGGCTTGAAGCACCTATCTCACTGTAGCGGGCGCAATTTTCTAGAATGGCATCCACTCTCCTTGAAATCTCCCGGTTGTCCTTATGACAATTCTTTCACTCATGATAGAACCTTTTAATTTATCGGCTTTGTTTCGCATTTTTATTTCCCACTAGCAATTCTGAATTGAATACCAATTAAATTCACTTCATAGTGACGCCATCTGTCATCAGTAACAAGTTATCGACGAGGGGTATCTTAGCATGGGCACGGACCATTATTGGCTGTCAGTAAATAAACGGCCGCATACGTAGCTCTCTTCTCTTAGTTCTCTCTTTTCAATAAAAAAAGCCACTGTTTAGGAAGTTTTAGGTGGAACGTTCCAGGTCATTTGACGTGGAATTTCATGAACTTTCTAACGGTAACAAAATTTTTCTCCCTCTTTGTTTGAGCGATTCGCTTCCCCCAACTTGACTACAGCATCTGGCGACTATTTTGAGCACCTATCGATAAGTAAAAATTAAAAACGTATGCAGTCAGCTAATGGCAGTTTCGTTGTATCACTGCTGATTTCAACTAGAACTAAAAATGTCCGCAACGCAAAAAAATTGTTCATTTATCAATTGTAATAATATTCCGATGGCTGGTCTGTCGTTTTACTTATTCCCTAGAGTAAAGCATATGAGACGAGAATGGTTAAAGCTCGGTAAATTACCAGAGAGTGACTTAACCTCATTTTAAGAGATTGACAGTTCTCACATTCTTTCTGAGTATTATCAAGAATCTCGCGAGAAGTAAGTGGTGCTTGTGCAGCTTGTGCATAAATGAAGCAGGATTATCTGAAACGAAGTATTTTACATGTAATAATTCTAAACGCAAAATAGTAAAAACACCTTTCTGCTCAACTCTAGGGAATAACTGAAACGACAAGCCAGCCTTCAGAACATTTTTACAAGTGACCATTGAACACATTTTTCGCGTTGCAGAGATTTTTATTTATTGTTAAAACCAGTAGTACTAAAATGAAACCGCCATCAACTAAATGCAGTCGTCTTGAATTGTCACCTATCGAAAGCTAATCGCAATGGCCGCCAGATAGCGTTCTTGGAAGGGGGGGAAGTAAGGACGCTCCAGTGAAGGACGCGCCACCGTTTCGGTTCATTGCCGATTGGCTACCAACAAGCAGTTGGACATTCCGCTCTACATCCACGTTTTGAGTATACATGATCCCAACCAGCTGTGCGGCTCTCTTCCGTGCCAACTGTCATGGCAAAGTGGTCGGAGTGGGGGAAGCTTGAAGCGTTCTTCACTAGAGAGTCCTTAGAGGGAAGCGAATTAAACGGGTTTTAAAGTGTTCATGGAATCGAGTAAATGAAACAACAACTTCTGCAGCATGCTTCTCTTATTGTAAGAGTATTACAAATTACAAATGCATCCATTTATATATTTTCTCACAGGAAGTTATTCAGATGGCTATTCGCATTACTCGCGGGGCTCGCGCCCGCCTAAGCGTAAGCAAGGTTCTTCGAGTAAAAGTTCTGCGAGCCAATCAAGCCAATCAAGCCAACCAGCCGTGCGCTCAAACGCCGAAATGCTTAAATTATCCGAAGAATTGCATCGTAAGTAACTTTGGTTTCCAAGTGACTCGTCACAGTTTTGTTATACAGCAAGCAAATTAACTCCTTACAGTTACGTTACTTAAAAAAGTTACACCAAGTTCCCTAAAAGTTACTATAAATGTTGCCTTCTACTCCTCTTAATTTTTGAAAATTCTAAAAATTGGCATGTCTACAATAAAATTTACCTACCATATATTTTGAGATGTGCGATACTTATGAAACAATATTTATTTCATTAAGTTGCATGAGATTAAGTTTGCAAATTAGATTGAAAGAAAGGAATTTCAAAAGCATGATGCCAAATGACAGTATCATAAAAAAATGTTCAAACAGTTTGACTTTCATGGCCTTCAACGTAAATTGAGAAGACTATGAAAAACCTCATCGAAACCTTTGATGAAACTTTTTTTTATGAGTCCTAACAAAGTTATAAATTCCCAAAAATTTAAATCAATAAGTGATTTAAAATTCCACGATTTAATTATTTTTCGTGAATTCACATTGTTTATCTGAATATTCAAACATTTGATCCATATTAATGAATTTGATTAAAAATTCATCTTGCTTGCTAGTGATATTAATTTCTTGGTTAAGGAGTAACCTTTTTGTTTAAGTACAGATTTCATTGTTTAAAAATTTAACTAATTTTTTTGAAACTTTATTTATCTTTAATTGAATATTAATTTTTTTAAATAAAAATACAGCTATTACATATTCGATAAAAAATTTACCATTTGTAGCTGATTATTCAACTATTATCTTTTCGGTATAAACATTACATTTATTAGTTGAAAATTCAACTATTTAGAAATTTCATATTTAGTTACTTTAATTTCCTTTGTGTTTTTTCTTACTTCAAAAAAATCAACTAAAAATAGAATAGATAAATTTTTAGTTAAAAACTTAGTTTTCAACAAATTCACAATTTTAGGCCAAAAACGTAGAATTTCTAAGAAAAGATTTGTTTTGAGAAAAATCTATTCTAGAAGGTGAACATTTATTTCTTTGATTCAGGATACATTTCTTAAATGACGTATTATATACGGAAATTTTCGTTGAATATGAAACCATTTTTGTTCAAAATTAAAGTTAATGGTAGAAGGTTGAACTACTTTGTTTAAATTTAATTTGCTTATTGAATATTGATCTTTTTGTTGAAAGATTTAATCTTTTGACTGAAATTGAACTCTTATGTTGAAAATGTAATTAATATAAAATTAATCTGCTGGTTGGTGTACATGGAATTGATAAATCTCTATTCATTCTCACAAAAATAGATGCCTGGTGGTACACAGGAATACCTGGTGGAGATGTTTCAGTTCATCCAAAGGATGATATTAGTATTAGTGGCGATACCTATTTTTTTCTACAAATGCAAGACAAAGATGTTGCTACTGGAACTCTACACTCGAAAATGTTCAGACACGGTATTCCCAACTGGATGCCATTAAAATTTCGCTATACGAGAGTTGTTTCAAATGCGCGTGTTTTTCTATACCAGTTTGTAACAAACTCTTTTTATCAAGCGGAATTCGAAAGATATATTCACAATACCCATGACCCTGATGTTAAAGGATGCAGGTGTTTTGTAAAAGCAGACCGCAAGCTTTACGTAGCAGATCTGGAGCCACTGCCTGCAGGTGAAGAATTCAACTTGCCTCAAGTGGCAGCTATTTATGTACGTGCATCTGATAACATTGCAGTTCTTGCGGGGTTGCTAAAGGCGTTTAAAGGGAAAAATGCACCCACATGGATTGATTTACAAAATTGAATTAAAGGCGCGATCTAGTGATTAACCGGCGATGACAAGCAACGTCTAAGAATCTGACAACTCTTTGGAATATGCAATAGAAAAATGCATCCACTTCACCTTTTAAGAATCTTTTCATTTTTGTCTTTCAGTATACACATGCTGTAAAGATTTTATTTTTTCAAAGACTTTTCCATTTGTTTCCACTAAATTTTTTTATTCGTTTTTCATCATTACGCTTTAGAATATATTTTAAAGCAAAAATAAAATTTTAACACTATTTTTCCAACTATAAGAAACCAGTCTATGTAAAAAATTAATATCAAGATCAAAAAATATATGCGAAACATAAATATTTATTCCAAAATAGCCTACAGCCGACAATGCTTAATCAATGTTAGACTTTTCGAATATAAGAAATTAATTTATGAAATGTTTTAACTACTTTTTATAAAAAAATCTGTTGATATGTTAAAATATTGTGCAATAATATTAGAATAATTACATTCAATCTACGGCAGTTATCAGTGTCAATTTTGAACTTTCTGCAAATTCAAAATATAGAGAATCGTATGCAACAGGCACATCGCACCAATGACGATCAGGAAGAGTTTCTGAGTGGATCGCGCGCCCCGCGCCATAAGCACCGCGCACCAATCACGAACGAGAAGTTTAATAATTGGATCGCATATCCCAGACTCCGAAGATAAATGTTTCAAATTATATTATTTTATTCTAAGGTTTTTATTTGATATAACCTAATTTTAAATATTGTTGATTATATTACTTATTATTAATTCTGTATGTTACTGATATTTTTATATCACATTTATTACAATTTTATCCTGCTAAACCCATGTTATAATGAAGGCATTGTCGCCGTCGACATTTATGTATTAGCGTTTTAGACTATTATAATTTTAAAATAACGTGTAGCGCTGGATAAGGGAAGATGAGGTACCCAAACATTTTTCATTATGTAGCGCACGCCCAACATATTGTATCATCCTGATTGGACCGTGATCGAGCTCCCCATCTTTCCAAATTCCAGCCGAGAGAAAGTAGTAAATTAAACTTATTGAAACGATTTTAAGCTTCTTTTATTTGCGGATCCCGACTAGGGATAATTCAAACAATCTATGTGTAGAAAATCGTTGGGCATAGTGAAGTGGTTATGCCAGTCTAATTCTAAGGTAAAAAAGGTCCTCTTATTACAAAGTGCCTGGAACCTGTCGCACGGGACCAAATTACAAGAAAAGCTGGAGATCGACTGTCATCAGAAGCTAGCAGTTACTACTTCACAACGCCAACCAGAGTTAACTATTTTCAACACCGGTGGTGAAAAGGCGTTTACCCACGCATTTAAACAGGAGCTGACAGTCTCTATTCATCACCAGGAGGTGACTCCACTTGTTGTGTGATGCCTGTGACAGGGCACTCCCTTCGGTCGCTGCGCTCCTCACCACCTGGAGGCGGCGGGCGGACTTTGATTCCTTTTAACGCGCCCTACCATCTGTCACTTCTGTTAACCTTGGTCCCTGGGTGCTACAATATCGTTCGTAAAGCATCAATGGATCATAACTGTCTTCTTCGAAATCATCGTTTACTAGATTGTCGAAGAGGACCATGTCAGAAGTGTCGTAGACGCAATTATTCACTCTTGCATGTCAGTCAAGAAAGGCTCGTCAAGAAAGAATCAAACGCCAGGTAATTATCAATACAGCGATAGTTGGTATTTTAGACAGCACGGCTCAGTATCGTCTCTGTCAAATCTTTCTAGATTCATATTCTGAGAGTAATTGTATCATTGAGAAATGCGCTAGGTCTCTAAAAGAAAGAAATCAACTCAAAATTAAAGGTAGATGAAAATCTTCAATCGGGAATAAATTACGATTCTTCTACTCAAATTAGATCGTGCTATGAAGAAGCGATTCCTATTCATAAGTCCTCTATAGAAATTCAGGACGAGATCTTGTTAGCAGTTCCAGAATTTTTTAAACCATCAGAGATCGATATTTTATTAGGCTCCGACCATTTTTATAATCTTATGCACGCTGGTCAAATTAAGGTCAAGGGACAATTGGAACTCTGCCAAAAACTGATCTCTCCTGGATCTTTGTGAGACGGTACGTAAGTTCTTAAGTACCCAAATCTCTACTGCAAACACAATCGCGCGTATTTTGCAATTTTATTAAATTTAAGGATTTTTTCATCTTGTGGGAATTAAGAGAAGAAGGTTCCATCGAAAAAGTTTTAGAGGAAGAGCAAGCCGATGAATACCATCACAAAAACACAACTGAGCGCGATCTGTTCAGTCGTCGCGTAGATAGGTTACGTTTAATGATCAAAAGAATCACTAAGCGACTCTAAAAATGTAGCCTTTCAACAATTTTATGCGCTTGAAAAAAGTTTCGCAGGGAATCCTGAACTCGAAGCTCAGTACGTAGACTGTAACGACGGTTATTTCAATGAAGATCATATTTGTCTTGTTAATAATAAGGACCTTTCACGGCCTGATTATCGCTTTCTGCACCACGCCGTAGTAAGGGCTGACAGCCTTACAGGTAAAACAATTTCGCGTATAATGGTTCTGCTAAAACTACAACTATTGTCTCTTTACATAATACTTTTTTAGGATGTCCCACAATACAAGAATATCTTTTTCCAATTCTAACCGTTTTAGCTTCTTCCCAGTCACACTTACTGCTTATATTCAGCAGATATATCGACAAATTAGGCTCCCCCGTAAAAAGGTTTTAATCAAAAATTGCATGGTGAAACCAAGCCGATGAACCTACGTTTTAAATACGGTTACATTTGATACGACATGCGTTCCCTTCTTCGCAATTCGAACCTTGAATTACTACACAAACGATGAGCAAGAATCATTTTCTCTTGCAGCTGATATTTTAAAACGCGATTTTTATGGCGACGAACAGTTGACCGAAGCGCAATCCAGTTCCAATACAAACTCAGGATAAATGATTTTATTATAAAACGCAATAAAGTTTACTCAACTCTTTTAGGGACCCGCGATGCATAACCTTTGAATTTTCAGACGAGCTTCAATTATATGGTTTCTGCCACGTGAGAGAAAGGCCTACTGTGCTTGCCTTTTTTTTGCACAATTTTAAAAGGCGAAAGTTTGCTCTTTTCAAATTAAATTTTTAAAGACTCCTTTTTTTTCGTCGAAAGCAACCATTGTCTGAGTTTTAAAATTGGCGTCACGTTTTTACGCATTAAAATCCTTCGGACTTCATTTCTCGCTGACAGAATACACAAGATTTCTTAAATAATTTTTTCTAGATCCGTGATTCTAAACGGCTTAGTAAAGATTAGGACATATGGCCATATGGACATATGGACATTTGATTTAAAATCTCAAGATAAGTCAGCGTCGCAGTTATCAGCAAATGTCTCTCAAGATTATACAACAAGAGTTTGATCTTTATTCAAGTTATAGTACTTTAAAAAAACTCATTGCGGAAATTTTTTAACATCGAGGGCCTTCCTAAATTTGCTTAAAAAGTTTCTTTCGCTCATGGAGGACTCGCTTCTTTGATGCATTCACATAAAGGAAACAATTTTGTAGGTGCGAGTAGCGAAGTACGGGAATTATAGAGACAAGTAAACTCACTGGAGCAGAAAAACAGTATTTATTAGTACCTTTTGAAAGAAGTTACCAAGCATATCATACTTCCCAGAACTCCAGAATTTGGACTCTCTGGGAAGCCGGAATCAAATCGTTTGAAGACCATTTTAAAATAATATCAGGAAACTCTTTTCACGTATGAACAACTGCACATTTACGCTTTTAAATCTAATTTATCCTCAACTCTCTCCCTCCGATTCCTCTTTCATCCGATCCTAACGATTTACTTCCTTTGTGATTAGCTTACCTGAAAACCATATACGCCACACGTCAGCCCACAGGCTAAGTTGCCGGCCAGTCACCCAGTGGATGCAACAGAATCTTTGAGAAATGTGGCATAATGAGTATATTATTAAACTGATCTCTCACAGCAAATGGCATTCTGCCATTAATCAAGGAGACATCAACATCAAACGACTTGTAGTTGTGAAAGAAGACAACCTCCCTCAGATGAAATGGCATCTTGCTCGCGTTATCGAGATGCATCCTGGTCGAGGCAGCAAGCGAGCGGTGAAAAATTTGTATCCGCTATGATAACCATACGAATCTAAATCTAATCTAAGAAGTATTAATGTAAAGTACACGCTAGAATTTTTTGTTATATGTTTAAGATATCTTTTTAATATAGAATTACTCTCAACAGAAATAATTGATGTGTAGTCTTTCAAATCATTCAATTACTATTTTCTATTTAAATTGTAATCAAAGTACGCGACTCTCGTCGAAATTTTTCTAATTTTTTCGAATACAGTCAGACTCCACAGGTACGAGAGGATCGGGAATTGGGATCTCCAGAAACACGAACATGGGTGCTACGAAAGCATGGCAATTTTTCCGGAATAGATTTCGAGACTTTTAAGTGAAATATTTGCGAGAGCCACGAAGATGCACGAAGTACTCACGCCAATAGCCGAAAGAGTTACGGCCTATTTCAGCTCTAAATTTGCATGATAAAATACTTTAAAGTTCAGTTGTTATCAAATGCATGGAATTTAAAAAAAGGAATCTTACATGAAGGAGTCAATGATATTTTACAAAACAAAAAATTTATAAAAATGTTCTGTAACAATTATTATTATGTACTTACGCTTTTCTAAAAAAAACGCTTGTTTTTGCCAATTGCTGTTTCGAGTTGAAAATTTCAAATTGAAAGGATCATAGTTATAGAATTATGCATTGCAAAACTTAAAACTAGCACTATTGTAAATTGTAAAAGGTCTAAATTAAACATTCTTTACTCTAAAATATTTACAATTTAAATTTCTACATCCTCCAATAACACTTATTATTTACATAATTATTACAACAAATTTTATTATTGTTACGAAACTTACAGAATTCCAATCTGCACCACTTGACTCTCGGCAATCTCAGATCTCGCAGATATTCAACTCACAAGTTGGGAAAGCCCCCCTCCCCACCCCCGGCCAACTATTTAGAAAAAGTTGCCATGCTTTTGCCACGGCTAATGCATAAGCGCAGTTTCTCCTTACTATTACGTCGTGCCAAAAAAGGAAAAAAATTTAAGTTAGAAAATCAATTTGAAACCAAACAAAAAGGCTTTTTCATTAATAAGTTAAATCTTCACCAAAAAATGATATTTTAAAAAATTTAAATTTTAATCCAAAAAGACAAAATTTTCCTACCAAAAAGGATGAATTTTTAACAAAATAGTTAAATTCTCTACCAAACAGTTGCATTTTTAACCAAGAAGGATGACATTTATACTGAAACAAATAAATTTTAAAAAACCCACAACTTTTTTTAAAAGTTGAACTTTCATCCAGAAAAGACTTTAGTTCATGTTTCAACAGCAGAATATTAATTTTAAGCAAAAAGTAAATTTTCTACCAAAGAGTTAAATTTTCAACAAGACAGTAGAATTTTCAAACAAAAAATCTGCCCACTGCGCGCGCGGCTCACATCGGTCGCAACTTTGAGCGCGCTCAGGGCGCGCGTCTGTTGGTACTTGCGCTTTGCGCTCGATTATATATTGATCCTGCGCTTCTCGCTCGATAACGTATTTATCTCGCGCTACAAGCTCGGTCTTTATATATTCCCCACACTTGGCTATTGCGAATTCCCCTTAGTTAAAGCTCCTTCGGCTTTAACGAATACATTCTTATTTCTAAATTTATTTTTACGATTTAAATGTAAAACATGCAGTCTAGAGAGCAGCCTGAGTATTTTTTGACTGCCAAACTATATCCCTTATCTCAGTGACCCAGACTTTCTACATTGAATTTTCTACCGTATCGTATTCTACATCGCAGTTGTGGTGCCTTATTGCATTATCTGCTAATAATTTACAAAAAAGTCTGTCCAAGCGTCTAGGATCGAGCCGGTAGTTACAACAACAGTTTAACGAAACTTCGATAACTGAGGGGGGGGGGGGGATACGGGCGTTATGTTAGATGCAATATTTGGATTTTCGTCAATTTTTTATGCTGCCAAAATGTGAATTTTCTATTTCTCATGAAAACTCAAAAAGTTGTTACGATAATATTGTAGGTTATTCAATAATTAAAGTTTTACTCATCATGATCTTTTTTAAATTTTGTGCGTTATTTGGCTTAAAATATTCATTTTCGTGTGTTTTTTGGAATTTTGTGAATGCTGTAATTCGTAATTTTTAGTTTTGTGTTATAAAGCCGTCAGGGTAAATCGTGGACATTTGACAAAAAACTAGGGGGGGGGGGAGGGAGTCAAATTTTACACAAATCTATTATATTACCGTCTCGGATGAGAATGTAAAGAGTATGGCTTTTCAACAAAATATTTTAATTTTGAACCAATAAGTTGCGTTTTTATCTAACACGGTGTGCTTGAAGGCTTCAAAAGTTTGACTAAAATGGATCCAAAGTCTGCTAAAGCAGAAAGTTTCTATGTTGTTTGGACATCAAAAATCAGTAGAATTAAAAATCCTAGCTGCTCCCTTTCGCGAGTTATACACATTCTTAGATTTTTACATAATAACCTATACTAAAAAACTTTCATAGTCGTGTATTATATTTTAATAATCTATGACGTAGATTTAATTGGACTTTAATTTTAAAGCTGCAACACTTGCCGTGAAAAAGTAGTTTTGACAGAGAATACCAATTTAACATTCTCCAAATGATACCGCTATCACAATTGTGCCAAGGATTATCTCTAAGGTTTTGTAATTGTATAATGGTTAGTGTTATAATTATTCTGTTTTTATTATGAGTCACGGTGGTAAATGTTCTCATGGTGAGAATAGAAAGAAGATATGCGCTACATGTAGTAGAAAAATTGTCTTTGGTAAAGTAAAGCCAGAAAAGTTTCTGATAAATAATAAAGTGACAAATCTCATAAGAAAGTATGTGTCAAATGATTTTGATTTGAAAAATTAAAAATATCCTTTGAGAATTTGTAGATCATGCTACATAACACTGCTTGATTTTGAAGAGGAGATTTACAACAAGCAAATACAAATTATGTCTGATTATAAGAAAATAGTATTGCCAAAAGAGACACAATCGACAAAAGACACTTGTAGTTGTTTTATATGTTCTACGGCTACTGCTTTTGGGCATGTAATTGTAAAAAAGTTAAACGAAATTTCAGGGAATCGCGAATGAACATAGATGCTTGTGGTCAATGTAAAAATTCTATGGAAAAAAATAAGTTTCAATTCCTTTAGAAAATAATAAAAGAAGTCCAGATGTTATTAAGCTTTTGTAGTAAATGTTTTCAACAAATAGGAAAAGATATAAATCATGACTGTAAGAGTTAATTTAAATATGAATCTGTTATTAAAATTAATTAAAAGAGTCAAAGTTTAACTTTAGCGACCGGTGGTCGCAAAAGCAAATTGATTGCTCATGATAATATTAAAAAATCATTATCCTTCAGTGAAGAAAGTTTAGACAGTTTCCCAAGTTAAATTAGCAGCATCACATAATCAGATGAGAAAAATCACAAACTTTATAAAGTGTAATGTAGGTAGAAAATCAATTCCCAAAAATTAAAATCAGCATATGTCGCAAAAATCGAAAGCATTTAAAAATATTTATAAAGTAGGTTTGTATGAATTTGACTGCGAAAGCACATCACATAAACAACAACGACCTCTCATCTATGCTGATGCTGAACAATTACTTGATAAAGTTATAGAAGAAAGAAATATAGAAGGAAATTGTACTGTCAAAGTTTCGGCTGACGAAGGACAAGGTTTTTTTAAGGTTAGCTTAACAACTCATTAGCTTAACAACACTCTCCCAAGTCAAATCTCGAAGATACCGAAAACAATGAGCTTAACTCAAATGATTTAGATGAATGTGGAAGTAGATCATCATACTCTAAAGGTGGAAGTATTAGCAAACTGCTACCTACATGTATCCCTGCCTGTATAGTTTTGTTTCGTTGGATGATTTAAGAGGCAAATCCATTTCTAAAAGTTGTAGTGATTCTACTGCATCGACGAGTTCAATGGATAACTTAATGGATACCTCAACAATGGAAAATTGTAATGATTCTATAGCGTTAAAGAGTTCAGTGGATACTTCAACCATGGAAAATTGTAGACGATTCAAAACTTATGGAGATTTGCGAGCTGATTTTAAAAAATATTGTCTCACAGGTAAAGATAAAAAGAATAGCAGAGAATGTCATAGTACAATAAATCTTCCTATTTTCACTGAAGAGGATGATGCCACAAAAACTAAATCTTATTTCAAAAAGCTACCACGAAAACGCGTTTAAAGGCAATGAGTGCAGGATGCTATTGAAAGAAGCTGACAAACTAGAAGATCGACAAATATATGAAAAGGTAGGTATTTTTAAAATTATACCCCTTTTCAATGCTTCTAAAGCTATGAATAAGTTAGTTCATTGTTGTTTTACCTCTGGTAAAGTTGGTCTCTCACTTGCTGCTTATATCAATGAATTAGACAAGACTTTAAAAAGTATTGATGATCTTTCTGAAACACTGAAGATTCACATAATTCTTGATCACATAAAAGAAAGTTTAATTTACATAGAAAACAATAATGGATTATGGTATTTGTCAGAGCAAAGCGGAGAGTCCATACATCGTGATTTGTTTAAATTCTGGGCACGTTACAAGGTATCAAGTATAAATCACATATCATATTCATCACGACTGTTGAAAGCAGTAATCGAATTTTCTTTGCTTCACTAATAAATTTACATTATTTTCTTACGTTACTACATTACTATACTTACAGCTAGTCTATGTTCCTAAATATGATTAAACATCACTTATTGGTATCATATATCGTTTGATTTATAATTTATTTAAAAAAGTTAAATAAAAAATAATAATAAAAGATAAAAAATACAATAACAAAAATACAAAAAGAAAAAATACAAAAAAAAACAAACAAAATGGGACCATACAGCCACAACGTCCTCGTCGTTGGTCCTGGGTTTGGCTAAAAGTGGTTACTCAAATTTTTCAACGCAAAAATGATCAACAAATTTATTTTTAAATATATTGCAAAAGTGGTGAACTTAGAAAAGCATCGTGCATAAAAAAAGTTGGTTTGTAAAAATCTAAGAATGTGTACAACTCGCGAAAGGAAGCAGCTAGGATTTTTAATTGAACTGATTTTTGATTTTCAAACAACATAGAAACTTTCTGCTTTAGCAGATTTTGGATCCATTTTAGTCAAACTTTTGAAGCCTTCAAGCACACCATGCCAAAAAAGATAAAAATTCTGCTGAAGTAGGTGAATTTTAAAATGAAAAAGACAAACTTTAAAAAACACGAAAATACGAATTGTAAACAATAAGTTGATAATCTGTCAAATAGTTGAATTTTTAACCAAAAAGTATGACTTTTTAACAAGATTGTTACATTTCCAAAGTACCAGTTCCATTTTTCTCCAAAAAAAAGAAATTTTTTAATAAAACAGTTAAATTTTAATTAAAATGCCTTATCAACAACAAAATATGAATTTGAAACAAAAGTTTCATATTTTACAAAAATAGATGAATTTTTAATCCAGAAAGATGAAATTTTAACAAAACATTTGTATTTGCAACCAAAAAGGATGTCTCTTTAAAAAAATGGTTTAATTTACAAACAAATATTAAAATTTATAACTAAAAATATCATCTTCAGGAGATTACGTAATGTAAGTACGGACACTTATCTGCATCGAAATTACATTCCTTGAAAGCCTAAATAAATCTTCCGATCGAACAACAACTTCTCACTGTGAATTCTTGTTAAAAATTTTGATTTTTCGAAATAAATCGTCCAAAACTTTTATTTGTTGATAAAAAAGCGGTTTTATGCATAACTCTTATTCGAATAAAATCACCAGCTAAATTTCTGCCGTCAAGCAGAATTTTTTCTATAATATCAAGGAAATCCGTATAATGACTTATACACAGTTATTGATTATATCACTTAAATAGATTTCTTAGTTAGATAATAACGTAGTCGTGCAGACAAATGTTAAGATCGAATACATTTTTCATGTTGTATGCCAAAGTTGTGTTTGTTTATAAATATTTTATAATTGTTTGAAATTAGGTAACAAAACTATAAAAAAAACTGTTGCAATCGGCTAAGGGGGATTCCACTAGAAATCGGGAAATCCAAAGATACGACCGTGGAAGGCGCTCCCACTCCGCCAAACTCTCAAGCAGGGCAGGGGAGAGGAGAAAACATGCTCGTTCCTTTGGAGTCGGGACGCTCGTTCCTGTGAAGTACTCGGAAGGTAATATTAACAAGTTTTAGCATAATAAGTAGTGGGTTAAATATTTTTTAACCGCTTAACATTGCGAACACACAATTGTTGATAATTTAAAAAGTTCGTCTTGCAGAGGAACGGAGATTAAATGTTTCTTTTACCGAATACTCGATCCGAAATAATTCTAAAGAAAGATTTTTCAATTAGCTGTCTAGTTAGCTGCTTAGTTTCAAAATTAGTTGCCTAGTTTCAAAATGGGTTGGCGACTTTGTGACATATAACATGAGTGACTTTGAGATTTGTGACTTTGTAGCATGAATTTGTGACATGATTGAAGTAATTACATTCGTTTATTTAACAAAAAATAATAATTTTTTAGTGCATCAAATCTTTATTTGACCATTTTCGTCTTGAATTTGTGAACAATTTTTTGCTACGCGTGCAATACGACCTTCAAATTGGCTAATGAAATGTAAATATTTTAGAAGTAGACGCTTGACATCTACTCGTATAATACATTAGATAAGTATCACATAATATATTGCCTGATATGTAACTGGGCACTAGAATAGTTCTTGAATCCACTTTTAACCAAATTCCTAATTTCTACATTAATTAGTTAGAACACACCTGGAAAAAATGACATTCATTTACACTCTGGTCTTTACTTTTGCAATCCTTATTAACTCTGTCGGTAAATATGGTAGTATTATAATTAACAATATTCTGCAAATTCATTCATTCAATTTGTCCGCATTGAAGTTCCTGTATTTCCAATCCCTATTAGCATGCTTTTGTCTTGATTTTTTCCTACAACTCACTTTGATAGCTTATTAGTATACGGTGATTCAACTAGAAATTTAATCTTTTTGGTGAAAAATTAATTTGTTATATGAGAAGATTCAAAATTTTAGTTCAAGCCAAAAATGCGGTCTTTAATTAATTTAAGGTTATGAAATGTTCAATAATTTATAAAAGGAATCATATATTACTTGGAAATTAAAACAAAATAACAGATTTGGTCATCCAATATAAATGTACATATAGTTGTTTAAACACTCTTAATTGGTGACGTGATTTCCTGATTACTGTTTTCGCTTAAACACGTACTCTGAAAGACGCTCAAGGATTTACATGCAGAAATTTAATCCTATATTTCTGGCTGCAGGATTAACTTTGCAGTTTGAATGTTTACCAAATGGCGACCCTATTCCTGGTGTGCCACGTAAAAGTACGTCTTATTTTCATGATATAAATAGTTTACTTGAAGGGTTACTTACCCCTGCCGAGCTTCCTCCTTCAGCTACATCTAGGACTTCTCTTCCCGAGCCAACGCTTCATACTAGGTCCAGGTCACGTTCTGAACATCATCATCCTGCTTCTAGTTCCACAACTCCACCCACAAGGCTTCCTTCTTCTGATGGAAATGGATGTGGGATTGAGCAACTTAGATTTATTCGACTTATTTCCCGCGCGAATGGACACCGAATATTCGAACTTCAAAAATATACGTTTCCATCTGATAAACTGTTTAAATTGAAAGCAGGAAGGTCCAAGTATAAACCTATGCACACACAAGAACAAATTGTATTATTGTCTTCCGATGGTGATGTCTTTGCAATATTGAAGAGTTATAATACTCTTTCTGGAATTTTTAAATATATGAATCGTTTTGTAAGACGTGTAAAAGTAAACATGGAAATTGGCACAGTTACAACATGTACCCAAGAAGAAATCACTGAAACACCGGTAGGTACCAGCCGCACTAGCGTGTCGAATTATAGAGTAGAGCATGTGAACCTCGTTTAAACCACGGTTCTGTATTATTAATATTTTGAACCCCATTCCATAGGTACTAAATGTATGTTCTATTAATTTTTATATTTATGTCAGCGACCACTTATTTAGATATTGCAAAATATAGTACACATTTTAGTCATCATAAATATTTTAATAGTTACTTATTTATTCTTTATTATACCCTTATCCGAGGCAAGCAGATAGACATGTTCAAGGAAGCCAAATGGATGGATCCAAATTAACATAAATCTAAATTCTCATCGTTAATAAAGGAAGTGTAAAACTTAAACTTCCAAGTCCAAACTATGAGTGATATCCAAAAATGATTATAGGCAATTTTGTTAGTCTTTTATCATTGTGCCTTTGGACTATTTGTCGTGCGTATCTCGCGTGGTTTCGTGGGAAAGTTTAATTTTTAATATTCAACTTGACTAATAATATTACTAAAAAAGCCCATTAATTATTGCATCAAGCTTTTGAAGAAAAAACTTGAAGTGTTTCAATAGTTGCACCAAAGATATGAGAGCTCGAAGAAAAGAGCCACGGAAAAGAGCAAGGCCAATCAAACAAAGGTAAGTGTTAAAACACGATTGAAACTTCTTGAGCAACGCTGGAAAATCTGGAAACCCCTGCTTTTATAGAATAATTCTGGAATTGCGCCACGTAAGAGTTAGGACAGAATATTCGTTTAAATCTAAATATTTCTATATCAAAGATGCTTATCTGAATGTGCGAGATTGTTTGTATAATTAATTAGTCTTGCTTACTCGTGAGCATAGGTCTAATGAAACTTTCAAGCAGTCTCAAATTATTTTTCATGATTTCTTGTCTGTTTAACATTCTCTCAAATTACTGTACCGAAATTTTTAAGAGAATAAAAAAATTAGGGATTTTCCGCGATTTATTTAAGGCTTTCGGAATTTTAAAAAATTCTTCTTTAATGTCACAAGTTTGTACTATTTAAAATTGTCCTTGAAAGGTGAAGCTGAAAGCTCATTTACATTGGAGTCATTCATTCGTTTTTATAATAGTTAAACAATTCTATAATAAGACTCTCAAAGAATAGGAATTTCATATTGGTTTTAGCACTGATTATCCCATTTATCAGCAACATGACTTATTTTTGGAGACAAGTATGCGTATTTTAGGACTCTTAAAGCTGCAAAAGCTGGTGCAAGGCCTTAAGAAAAGAGTTGGGCTTTAAAACAATCGAGAGTTAAGAGCCACAATGCAACTTTTAGCTCAATATTTTTCCTTTGTAAAGAGAATCACTCTTTCTTTAAATGCAACCAATTCAAAGCACTGTCTGTGGAAAGGCTTACGGAAGCTGGTACAGAAATCATTTTTAATAGGTTGTCTCATGTCTAGACATCGGCCTCATGATTGTATTAGTAAAATCAAATATAAAAAGTGCGGTAGGAGACAACTTCTTGTTGCATTCCGACGTTTATTATTCAGATCCCACGTTGCAATTATCTAAATTTGCATCATTTATTTTTAAATAAGCACTTTCATGTTCTCCTACATCACAATGAACGGATCCCGGCTATTCCACTCTAGGTGTGGGGATAAGTCATTTTTCGTGTCGAAAAATAGTAGACTATGAAGTTTCGTTTCATTTTCGGAACAACTTCTTTCTTCTAATGTTGTTTTATTTTCAAAAGAGCAAAGAAAATATCACACCTGGGGAATAAAGATCAATTTAAAGAGTTAGGGTCAGAAGTTGATTTGACTTTAGGGGCCGATAAATATGGATTATATTTATTAACTTGCCTCCAAGAAAGTATGTTAAATTCTCTTACCGCAGAAAGTATCTTTTTTGATTGGATCTTATCTGCAGTGAGTTCAGAAACAAATCAAATGAATATTATTATTTTAATTACAGCACACCAGACGATCACAACAGAATTCTTACATAAAGATTTAACCGGGCCCTGAGAGGCGGTTCATCAAAAGCTTATTCAGCTTTCGTTTACATTAGAGTTCTTGGTAAAGATGTAAAGGAGGTTAATTTTTGCCAAATAATGGCCAAATTTTGAGTCACCGAAAATCGTTTATTCACACATTCTGTTCAGGACTATGCAAGCCTATTTCATTTTCGCTTAGCTCCTGGTCGTAGTAGAAAAAGTTACAATCCTTACATCGCGCTTTTTGTTTGTTGACGTACTCGAGCTGTCCATTTAGAACTTCTTTTTGATTATTTGTCTGCCTCTTTTTGCGCCGCCTTTTAACGATTATATTCAAGGCGAGGAAGGCCTGTACACTTGTACAGCGATGATGTTACGACACGGTGCTGATCGGAAATTAAAGATTGCCTTTCAAATCTGACACTCGATAATAATTATAATAATGAATTCGAAATTCAAGACACTTCTTGTAATTTCATATATACTTTCGCTGCATTTTTTGTGGGTTTGTAGGTCGCTGGAGTTAAGAGTTTTAAACAGAATCTGAAACGAATTGAAGGTACTTATACTGTTGCCTACGAAGAGTTTTATACTGTTCTAAATCACATAGAAGCTTGCCTCAATTGCCGTCCTTTTTCCCCTCTTTCGAATGATCCTGAAGAGTTCTCCTATTTAACACCTAAACATTTTCTAATTGGAGCCCTTTTGACCAGCGTTCCAGAACATTCATTGGAATTTAATTCGGAAAACCGTTTAAACCGATGGCAGTTAGTACAACAAATTTTAGAGAGTTACTGGAGAAGATGGCCTGTTGATTATTTACAGTCTTTGCGAAAACGCTGCAAATGGTTCAGCAAAAGGCTCAATCTTATTACCAGTGTTATCGTTCTGGTGAAGAATAATTCGTTATCGTCCTCTAGATGGTTATTAGGTCGTATAATTATATGCCAGAAGAGGAAGGATGATGTAGTACAATCTGTTCGAGTAAAAACTTCCAGATCGGAATACGAATGGCTTTTTTTCGCGTAGTCACCACTCACGAGGAAGGCAGTTTCTTTACGTAGCAATGTTTCGTCATCATGCCATTTTCTGCGATTAAAAACGACGTAATTTATCTACATTACCCATTTTAAAAATATTTTTTCTGTTTCCTAAGTTTTTAAATAAATGCTTGAAGTCACGTGATTTCTGAGCTTGGCGGCGTTGCGTGTTTTTCGGCTTTTTTATTACTCAGCTTGAGTATGCAAGCTGCACTGAATCGCGACAGATCGAGATCCGATCTTTTTGGATCAGTCACATAATGTACGCAAGCAGGTATTGAACTTAAGGTCTTACAAAAATGTCTACAAAAAAGAGTAAGGGATATGTGTGGTTTTAAAATGGTCTTAATCTGCCATGTTTTCGAAAAATTGAACAAAACTTGTGATTCTAATTAACTCTCACGATTCTTCTTTGATGATTCCTTATCTAGCAAAATTATTTATTTTATAAGCATATACTATAGACACTCCAATTTTATAGAAGACGAAAGAAACTGTGTAACTCTAAGAAAAATTGTTGTCGAAGTTACAGTGCATCCAAAGGAATGGCGATATTTAATGAGAAAGATTTGAATACCTTTTGTATTTTTTCAATTTACAAAAGCAATAAATTACTCTGAAGCTATTCTTTACACTATATTTTATACCGAAAGGAGTGTTTAAAAACAAAGCTATTAAGCAAAAATAAAACGTTTCATAATTTATCAATGCCATTCTTTCTTTGTTCAAGAGAATTTGACACTCGATTTTCCTGCAAAGCAAAAGATTGTAGAAATTGTGATATCAGTATTACCGCATGGACTAACTAAATTTTTGCCTTAAAACTGACTCAGATAAAACGCAAATATATCACACCATAATGAAATGTAAATATTACAGAATCAATAGCTTGACGGTGATAACCTGTGAGATAGCGACTGCGGGATATATAAGATAACCTATAACGAGGAATTAGTACAATTATAAGTTACACTATTAACCTTCTCTTTTTGGAAAAAATGCTGTTCGTTTATACCCCCATGTTGACCTTGTCAACCATTCTTATTTCTATTGGTGAATATAATAATATAATAATATTTATAGATTGTATAGTCTAAAAAAAATATTCTTAAGCTTTCCGCAAATAACAATTTTTCCTAAGATATTCGTATTCTATCTTAAATTCTACTTCCTCATAAATGCTATTGTAAAAATATTACACGTATTTTATGTATGTAGCAGTAGGGGTACTTTTACACTTTTAACTTTAATCCGACCACTTGAATCTACTATAATCCAATTCACTCTAATCCACTCCATTCCATCTTAATCTAATTTCACAAATAATCCATTCCAATCAAATTCATTTTAGTTCACTTCACTACAATCCAACCCAATACAATACAACCCAATCCATGTCAAGCCAATTATTCCTTATTCACTACAATTCAATCTACTCCAATACATTCGATCTAATCCATTCTAATAAATTTTTCTTAATCCACTCCTATCCATCTTAATACAATTCATAGGAATCCAATAAACACATTCCAATCAATTCAAGCTACTTTTATCCAATCCATGAAAATCCACTTCATTCCAAACTACTTCAATAGAATTCACTCCAATCCATTTAAATCCACTCTAGGCCAATTACCCAATCCAATCCGTTTCAGTATACTATATTTCAGTTAACTACAATCCAATCCATTCGACTCCAATCTATTCTAATACAGTACACTCCAATTTAATTCAATCAAACTGAGTCCAATCTAATATAAATAATTCTAATCCCTTTTATTACAATCCACTCCAATCCACTACAATAATTAAATACACTTCAGTCCAATCAATTCCAATCACATCCACTTTATTTCAATCTATTCCAATCCATTCCAGTCTAATATAATTGACTTCAATCCATTTCAGGTCATTCCAATCAAATCCACTTCAGTCGAATCTAATGCATTACAAGCCGATTTATTCCAATCCAATATAATTAATTTCAATCCACTTTAATCCGATATACTATACTATAACCTAAACCTAACCTAAACCAATTCATCTTAATCCAGTGTCAATTTAATCAACTTCACTACATTTCAATCTAATTCAATTCAATGCACTCTAGCCCGATTCATTCCAATCTAATCCACTTTAAATCAATCCATTTAAATCCGAACAATCCATTTGAATTTCCCATCCACCTTAATGCAATCAACTCCAATTTATTTCTTTCTAATCCATTTTAATCCAATTTTTTTCGATCCAATCCAATCCATCTTAATAAAATTAATTAAATTCCACTCCACTATGCATATTTCAATCCAATTTATTCCACTCTAATTTAGGCCATACAAATTTAATTTATTCCAAACCGCTTCAATAGAATCCACTACAGTGCATTTCAATATACTCCACTCAAATCCATTATAATCCAAGTGATTCTTAACCCATCCAATTAATTTTAATCTACTCCAATTTAATACAATACACTCTAACCCAATAATTTCTAATTCATTGAATTCATTTTAATCCATTTCATACAAATCCAATTTAATGAATTCCAATCCTCTTTACTACAATGCGATCCAGTCCACGATAATACACTTCCATCCATCCTAATCCAAGTCATTAAAATCCACTTTAATCCATTTAAGTTGAATTCAATGCAATATACTCCAGTCAAATCCACGCAAATCCAATCCATTCAACTCTAATAAATTCTAACCCTTTTTTAATCCGCTCTGATACAAATTATTACAATGCATTGAAATCCGCTAGATTCAGTCTGTTCCAATCATCTATAATCTACTCTAATCCTAACCACACGAATCCAATTTATTTTAATACACTCCAATACAATTCACTCCATTCCATTTCAATCTACTACAATCCACTCGAATCCATTCTAATCCAAGCCATGCTAATACGTTAAATCAACTTCAACCCACTTTATTTCAATCCAATACTATCTAGTCCAATTTTTTCCAATTCATCAAATCTAATCCAATCCATAACAATTAAATTCAATTCATTCCAATTGAACTCAATCCAATCTAATCTAATCCAACTGAATCCAATCCAATACACATTAATCCAATTAACTTCAATGTATCCACTTTAATCCAATCTATTTCAATCAAATCTATTTCAATTCTCCTCAATCCAAGCGAATCGACTCCAATCCATTCCAATCCAATACACTCCAATCCAATACATTCCATTTCATTTCGATCCAAATTCAGTCCAGACGAATGACGATTCACATAATAATCTTTATCGCACCAGTTAGCGCCCTGCTCTAATTGTACCATAAAATACACGTAAATCTCCACCATTAAATCAAATTAAAGTTTTAGTTACTCTATTAGGCTGTACTTTAGTCAAAATTGTTAGGCCTACCCTGAAAAGTGCTATTTTAGGTATAGTTTAATAATGCAAAAAAAAAGTTTTGAGAAGGGGAGTCACTTTTAAACGAAATCTTAAGGTTTTTGCAGAAGTGTTTTGTTTTCGACATATTAATGTCAATAACTACACAATGGATTCACGGAATACCAACTTAAAAAATGTATTAATCTCTTTCTTTTTAGAGTTCAGTTCACAATTCGATTGCTTACCTGATGGTAAACCCATTCCTTTTACTGCTCGTGGCGGACCTTCTGATTATAATAAAAGCGACCATTTAAATGGAAGGCAACTTACTCCTGCCGAGAATAGCTTTCGGGACAGGTCTAGGTCTCCTCAGAACAGGGTCAGAGCATCTGCTATAAGGCTTCCTTCTTCTGACGGACAAGGATGTGGTATCGAACAACTTCAATTTATACGACTTGCGCCCCTTATGAAACCGCACCTGACATTCGAACTTCGAAAATACAGTTTTCCTGCCGATAAATCAATTAAAATTAAAAACAGAAGAAAAGGTTATGATCCCATATCAACCCAAGAACAAATTGCATTATC
Organism: Druon quercuslanigerum; assembly: GCA_010014905.2. NCBI lineage: Eukaryota > Metazoa > Arthropoda > Insecta > Hymenoptera > Cynipidae > Druon > Druon quercuslanigerum. Next base: position 24,741 of record JAAAKG020137123.1, read on the forward strand.
AACATCCGAAGGTGATGTCCTTGCAATATTAGGGACTTTTAATGTTCTGTCTGGTATTTATAAAAAATATGCTTTAATTATGAAACGCATAAAAATAAACATGGAAAGGGGCACGCTTACTCCACTCACCCGAGATGAAATCGATGAAACTCCTGTAGGTCCTCTCCGAACAATCAAGAGGAATTTTAGAGTAAGTCATGTGAACCCTCACGCAAACCAAAATCCTCTACAAAACTAAAATACCTAAACCAAATAATAATAATACTAAAAAATAACGTTTGCCACCAAAAGATGGATCAACATAATTCATGTGCTCCTAAGGTTTACGTATAATACATTTAAAAGTCAATTGGTTATGGTTCTCTTTTTTTCAATGCATCAGCTATTTTTTCCCGGAGTAGATAAAACAAGTTCCTCTTCATTCGATTACGAAAATGTTTCCTCAGAAAAAATTTAATGAGTTTATTGAGTCAATAGTAGGTGCAACTTTTATTATTTCACGAAAACCTAAAAAGCTGAAATTCTCGTCACAAATCAAGCTGTTTATAACTTATCAATGTTGAGTAGACCTAATTTTAACTTAAAAGCATTCTTAGAAGATTCTGTTGATAATGGTTTTCTGACAGCGAAAGTGCATCAAGCTGTGAAAAAGTTCGTTGTTAATATTGCAACACGACTGAGGCACAGAAAGGTGTGTAGTATTGAAATGCGTCATCAACTATTTAAATATTTACATTAAATAAACTCTCTCGATCACTCTCATTCAAATAAAGCTAGGGACTACTGAATGAGAAATCTGGAAATCTTGAAACTATGAATGTGGCAATCTTAATCGAATTCGCATAGGGAGTGCTGAAATTTCTTTGAGATTGCTGGGAGCGCTCAGATTTCTAAAGCTTCTCGAGATCGGGGCTCTCGAGGAGAAATCAGACTTGGCAAAGCGCAGTGGTGTTCGGATGGAGTCGGCCCTTAGTTCGATTCAACGAGGCAGCATGTGCGTCACGAACGTGTGAATGTGTGAATATTTCGTGATGTGAATGCTCCAGGTTTGACGAAAGATTCCAAGAGTTCCAAGAGTCCCTCAAAGAGTTCTCCTAAGCTTTTAGAGAAGATATCTGAGATTGCTCAGTGATCATCCCCTCGAAATAAAGCGACACAGGCTTTAGCGTACTCAGATCTGACTGATGAAGAAAAACAGAGTAATCGAAAGCATCATCAAACGCATAATGGCAGCTACTCATGAAGCCAATCATTAATAAATCCCGAAATCTGTAAACGTGAAATCCAACTCTATATCCTAATTTTATTTCTTGCAATTTTATGAACCGAAATTGCCATTCGGGATTCAACAATGCACAGGCACCCGTTTATCGACTAGCCAACGCAATTTCGGCTCACCCTTACAATTTATGTAATCTTCTGGATGACAGTGTTCCCCCTTATGATTGCTAACAATACTAAAACTCAAATAATTTAAACTAAATCAAGACACAGAGTGTGCTAGTCCGACAGGGAGTCATTGGCCATACAATTTATTCGAAAACATGTCTATTGGCAGATTATTATTACCTATTACAGAGTGGAGATGTTTTGGAATTACCGGTAACAAATGTTTTAGTATCAAAATCGTTTGTAAAAATTAACTATACCACTTTTAGTGCTTCCTGGTTTATCTAATAATATGATTTTGTCTACAAAGAGGTTTTTGGGTAATAAGGCAATACTTGATTAGAAACATCGCATAGTCACACTTAATTGTTGTCCTGTTCCAAGAATCAGCTATAGAAGAAAGTGGTACACGGATGGATATATATTTTTAAATTAATACAATTGTAATGAAATTATGATTGGTAACAATATTTTTAAATGCAATAAAGAAAATAATGAACTGATTGCTCATGCTGGTAATTATGAGTCTTCTATAAAAATTAAATGGTTTATCGTTTTTAGCGGATACCTTTTGGACTGAAAAGGGCTGATTCTCGATTCATTAGAGCTTTCAATTTCAAATCGAGAAACCAATTTGATTAATGTCTCACAACTTACGAGACTAGAAATCTTTACCATTTTCTATAAAAACAAATTCTCTGGGATTAGATACATATTTAGTTTGTCAACTGCTAACCACTTTTTTCAAACAAACCCTCAATTTTATACAAAAAATCCATCAAAATTAATGCAGGCTTCCAATCACTTAAAACCGCAATGTAGGGTAGTAATCGGGGCTTTATTATTTTTTCTATGTCTCAGCTACTCTTTTACGGACAAAATTTTACAGCATTTACCTGGATCAGTTTGAAACAATAAATAAATTTAATAATATTAATATAAATTCTGTGCAAGTACACTTTTGCTATGAAAAAAAAATTATGAAATCGGTAAACTAGGTGTAGTAAATATTTTTCTAAGAAACCGAAAGATCATTAATTCATGTCTGGTAATACAACTAAGCATAATAGAAGTCTTAGTCATCTATGGTTTTAGGGTGCCAGGGCATAAGAACCTAAGTTTAAAGACTGGAATTTAATAGGAGGAAAAAAACAATAATTGAGAATTAGAAACTTTTGCATAACTTTATTATTTTAAAATTAAACAAAAACAATAAATTACTTTGGACCTATGTCAGAAACTAAATTATTCATAGTTTGTGAATATCAAACATAAAAAATTTCAATCTGCGAGTTTGTAAAGTCGACATAACACAAAAAGGCTTTGGAAATCATGTTACTTATATTTTTTTCGTTCAAAATATTTGCACAGCTTGCATAAATTGTGATATCAGATTTACTGAGTTGAGTAACTAAGCTCTTTATTTGAAGATGACTCTAATAAAATGTAGTCATCTCCAGAGGACAAGAATCGCAATCTATAAGATAGCGTCGATAACGAACGTTATACAAATTCTTCAGTAGTATATTTATCAGATCTTCTTCTACTTAGAAACATGAAAATGGCTTATACTTTGGTCTTTATCTTGACAATCGTACTTAGCTATCTTGGTAAATATAATATTGCAATAATATATATAAAAGTGATTTTGTGTCTATAATGAGAGTATCTCAAATTGAGAGTATCTCCACTTTTCCTTATGGAAATTACCCAGCTAAGCCTTTTTCACTAGTAAACATATAGAGTCCTCACAAAGACGGCCCAGTCGAAAATGCCCTGGTGATCCCTCGGCCTAATAAACTGAGCCGGCCTTAATCGAATCGTTTTGAATATGATTTTTTTTTACTGTTGGATTTTTTTCACTGTAAAGATTCTGGAGGTACAGAGGAACGTACTGCTGTTCTTTGTATCCCTCTGAGGCAGTTATGTCTTCTTGGTCTTGTTATCATTCTGCTTTTTAGTGATTGAACAAATTCCGCTTTTAAAGCCTTCTTAGACTTAGTCTAGGTTTTCTTATTTTATAAGCAACTTCGCCGGGCCACTTAGAAGTCTCTTTGGTATGTATTACTTCTTGAATATCTGGCCAATAGCAAAATTCAGCCAAATCTTGAAATACTTTTCAGTAGCTCTTTTTTATTAATGGAATTATCGCGACTAAAGTATCAATTGTGTCCTGAACGTCCTTGAAAGTCAATAAATTCTTCGTTCGACTTCTAATTCTAAGCGAAGAGAAATTTCGATTGAAATCCTAAGGATCATTGATAGAAATAGGTGACTAAGTCTAAGAAAAGTGAAGCAATTCATTTTCACGTTGGGCCATCTCACAAAGGTTAAGAATAGGAATTAAATGGCTCATATTAAACTCTTGTCGCTGAAGCAACGAAAGGTTTGACCGTTAGACAGGCGTGAGGCAGACGCTGTAGGATCGTCGTTAGACGTCCCATTAGAGCAGCTCGAAACAGATGATGTAATATAATGCCGAAATAGCTTTGGTCGAAGCTTTGGTTTCTTGCATTTGCAATTGCGTCCCGTGACTTCAAGAGAATAGAATCAGTGGAAAGTCAATAAAAAAGATAAAAAATAAAAGAACACCAACCGGAGAAAAACAAGATGCAATCAAAACACAACGAAACTAAAAATTACAAAAGAACCACAAAAGACGAGTGACATGGAATTGCAACGCAACAAAATAAAATAACACACAAATTACAAGAAAATCAATAAAAAAGGTGCCAACTCAGGACCACCTGTTTGGTGCCAACTTCGGGTCTACTACGTTCACAAATATTTTAACACCTGTAGCTGCTTTACAAAAAGGAAAAAAACTGATTTTCGTTGGCACGACAAATTTATACCCCACTCACGCTATCAAGCGAAAACTAAAGTGATAATTATCAGAGTAAATTATGTCCATGTCTAACAACATTTTATGCGATAAAATGGTAAAGCTGACATGCGCACCATCTCTGAGAAACGCGAGGGTGCTGGCTTAATCCAGAGTGCCGACTTAGGACCACTTTCCTCTCACATATGTGCATGGGATTTAAAAATCAAAACTATTACTTATCCTAATTTAACCACATCCGTAAAGTTTTCTAATTGGAATTTAAATTGAATTTTTATGCGTATTTATATAATTCGTTATTAAATTACACAGGTCCACAAAAAAATGTTTTCTGTACTTTGCACCTGACAAGTGTACCCTTATGTATTATGTACCGCGGAATCCTAATCCGACTTAGGAATTTTCCCTACACGTTAGAATTTTACCCTAGCCTCGGGGAAATGTGTAAAATCTAGGGTTTTCTGGGTTCTCTGAACGTCTTTTCATTGAAGTGGCAAGTCAATAAGAAATACTGTATCTTTATATATTTTAATATTTTATAAATTACTTTGCTGTGTCACAAATTTTCCCTTAGCCTAGGGGAAATCGTAAAAAACTGACAAAAGCTGCTGATTTTACGGAAGTTGTGGTCCTGTGTAATAAAATTTGATTATAAAATATAATATCTTTTTCCGTACTTCTGTCGACGCTTATAGAGTTTTGCACAAATTGTTGAACTAGAAAAATTCCTTATGAGGCCAATTAATGTACCCATTTAAAAAAGGGACCACAGGGTTCTACTTATTTTGTTCATAAATATATTTTCGAAAAAGAAGGAAAACAATTTATAAACACCAAGAAACTAATAAGTACAAGAGTGCATGTTCAAGCTGTTGTCTGTTAGAAAAGCTCTAAAAAATTCCTATTTTAAAATTCTTGTCGCTCCTACAATTGCTGGCAAGCCTTAAAAAATATTTCAAGGCAAAACTTCCCTATCTGTACAAAGAGTTCATGAAACACCACCATAAAAAAGTAATCATCTCTTTCTTCTTTTAGAATTAAGTTCACAGTTCGACTGCTTACCTAATGGTGCCCCTATTCCGTTTGGTCCCCGTGACAGACCTGGTCATTCATACGAAAGAGATGATTTCCATGAAAGGTGTCTTACTCCTTCCGAATCTGCTCTGCGCGTTAGGTCCACATCTCCTCGCCCAAGGGCTCCTACAAGTTCTCTTGTTGGACGGCTAGATAATCCTGCAACGCGTCCTTCTTTAGGCATCTCAATGGATCCTCAAATAAGACTTCCTTCTCCTGACGGATATGGATGTGGACTTGAGCAGCTAAGATATATTCGGCTTCTTCCCAATTCGATTCATGAACGGATATTCGAACTTCGAATATTCAATTTTCCTGCCAGTGAAGTATTGAAAATGCGGATTGCAAGAAATAAGTATCAACCGATGCCGCTTCAAAAACAAATAGTAGTATCAACTTCCGAAGGTGATGCCTTTGCAATATTAGAGTCTGTTAATGTTCTTGGTGGTATTTATAAGTATTATCCACGCGTTATAAAACGTGTAAAAGTAAACATTGGAAACGGCACGGTTGCTCCATTGACACGAGAAGAAATTAATGATACTCCTATAGGTCTTACCAGACCAATAATGAGAAATTTTAAAGTGGAGTATGTAAAGCCTCGCGATACTAATATATAATATTTGCCATCTGAAGACAAATCAACATGATTTATGTAATGAACCATTGCATTAAAAAGTTAATGTGATATGTTTCTCTTTCTGCTTTCCTCAACACAGCAACCAGTCCTTTCCAGAAACACAAAAAAAGTTGATCTTCCTTTCTTTATGAAAATATTTACGCTGGAAAATTATTCTTGGTTTAAAATCATTTAAATATCACAAAAATAACTTCAAAACCTAAACTGTTTATAATTTATAAATGCATAGTACATTTTTTTAAGTGATCTCAATCATTTCATTTGAACCTATATTCGCCATCTCATTCACTTCGCATATTAATTAGGTCAACCTAACATCACAAGTTTATTCAGCAGCTTCGAAATTTTTGCCTTTATAAGAAATTAAAGCAATTTAGTTTTTGTTTTACCATAAAATTGTTTCTTATTATTTCTGGATTTTAAATGAATGGAACGAATAATTTCCCACAAAAATTGATTTTTATAGTCTTTAACAGAAGGTTTAACGTTTTGAGACATTTTTTTTAAAGTCACAAAGTGGAAGTAGAAGTGAAATGCTCCAAAATACTTTTTTATCTATTTGTGAGTTATAATAATTTAAAAATAAGTTAAAATATAGAAAATTGTGATTTTCCGTGCCTTTATACAGATTTCACTCGTTAAAAAACTTGTGGATTGCAAAAATTAACTTCTTAACATGTCTTGAAGCTTATATTATAAGCTCTGTTTTAATCATTCAGTTTCATAGACTTTGGTATAAAGCGTTCGATGTTCCTGTTCATCATGCCACGTTTTCCCGTAGAGATTCGTTTTTATTTATCATCCATGTTCTTCTTTGAATTTTGAGATATTTGCATAATCTGCTGCAGGTTACTGGTGTCCAAATCTTACTTTAGCATCATTGTTTGAAGTTGACCTCGAGAATGATCTTACTAATTCATTCGTTTGTCACTCGAAATTTTTATTCTTTTATATTACACACAGATGAACATCCAGATGTTTGCATGAACTCCACCCAACAGATGTTTTAGTTGAAAATGGAAACATTCAACTGAATTGTTTGTTCTAAACAGAAAACCAAAAGGATGCAGGCCTTCCGTTTCCACTGTTTCATCAAATAATTCATAAATGCACAGATTTTGTCGAATTTTCAATATTTCCCTATCAGTTGACCTGCCAACATTTGAAGAATTTCGAAATTTCACGTCAAAAATGACCTATTGAAAAATGGTCACAAAAACCGTTTGTTCACTGGTCATTTTTGACGTGAAATTTCCCACAATTTTTAAATCCGCAGTCAAAAATAGAAGTCCTCGTTTTAAAAAAGGGTGTTACCTTCATTTGACCTTGAAAATTGACCTCAAAGTCGAAGCTGATAATAAGTCAAATATCCCCCTCGGTCCTGGTCAACGTTTCTCCGAACCATTTCACAGTGTACAAATAAAATCGTGCTAACCTGAGTGTGGCTGATTGAAAATAGCTTGTTAAAAACTAGCTATGCATTGTAAACACTTTTGTTTAAAAATTACACTTTCACAGTGGGTACGATTATTCATTACTATGAAAGACGCGTTTTTACATGCAATAAAAAAAACTCTTCAATAGCGTATTAAATTTGTACCAAAATTTTGTTAATATCACAGCAAATAAAAAACTTAACGTACGTTCTCAAAATGCAAGGTTAGGTTCGAATGTATTTTTTCAATCGTTAGAAAATTTAACGACTTGAAAGTTATTGAAACTGTTTTAACTAAATATTGTAAGATAAAAACGAAAAAGAAACAATTTTTAACATATTTAAAGGCTGTTAATCTCCTCAAACGGACAATTTCTTTGAGTTAGGTAGTTTAAGTGAGACATAACCTACAAAAATGTTTCAGAATAAAGACACAAGATTATGCCACATACGACTTGTTTCTTTCAGGAAAATATAAAGAAATAAAAGGCATTGAATATTTTTATAATCACTTTATATTTTTCTACATTATCAGAAGAGTTCAAAGATTTAAAGATAAATTTTAAAATAATAAAAATAGTAAATAAAAATGTAACCTGCAACATAATAAAACAAAATGAAGAATATCATAAGGTGAAAAATAAAATTAGCGTTATTGTTGCAACTGGTAAACCATGGATTATAATTCATTAAATTATATTTATTATACAGGGTGTCCAAAAAGTATCGAAACACTTAAATAGTTTTCCAGGTAAAATATCTAGTGGTGGTCATGCATTTGACCTGAGCTTGACCTTCAGGGTTATTTAAGTTAAAAAAATCCTTCAGCAAAAGTTGCAGATCATCCTTGAGCCATGACCTGAGTACCTGAGTATTTAATACTCTCTTCCTTATTGCAGAGTTAACTTCACAGATTGATTTGACTATACCTTTAGTTTCTAATGGTAAATCTGGTTATTCTCATTAAAGACACTATTCGCCTGAGAGGTGTATTCCTCCTTCCGAGCCTTCTTATCATAGCATGTCCAGGTCTCCACCTTTAATGCCACCTTCTGCAAGACTTCCTACTTCTGACGGATATGGATGTGGACTTGAGCAGCTCAGATTCATTCAGCTTATTCCCAATGCGAATCCGCACCGGATATTCGAACTTCACAGATACACATTTCCTTTCGACAAATTTATTAAAATGAAATTAAGGAAGGCTAAGTATGGGCTGATGCAAACCGAAGAACAAATTTTATTATCAGCATCTGATGGTGATGTCTTTGCAATATCGAAATGCTTAGATGTCCTTGCTGAAATATATAAAGTCATTGATGCCAGTGCTAGACGTGTTAGAATAAAACTAAAAAGCGGCATAATTACCAAATTAAACCGAGAAGAAATTAATGAAACTCACTATAGGTCCTGGCCGACCGATTATGAAAAATTTTCGAGCAAGGGATGTAAATTCTAATTTAAACCAAAGTTCTACAACACATTAACTAAAAACTATATTTAGTATGGCCTTTATATTGTCTTCAAATCTTTTCTATTAATTTAAGATTAAATATTTGATTAAATGTGAATTTATTGAATCGGTCAGCGCCATATAATTTAAAAAAAATGTTAAAAATTTAAAAGCGGGTATTTGGCTATAGGCCTATGATGAATTTCAAAGATTTGAGTCATTAAGTTTTTAAATCTATGCGGCTAGCTCATAAGTGAAATATAGAAGAGACGCTGAGGGCAGCGGTTACAAAATAAGGAAAAATCACAATCAAAAACTCATCACGCGTTCTAGTACTCAAATTCTGACACGAAATTATCTGACAATCAGTAAAGCTTCAAGTTAGAGGCAGAAAAATGGCCGAAGTGTCAAAAGTTTATTATCAAAATACATAAGATTTTAACATAGTTTCGCAGCGTTAGTTTATGAGTGCGCGACCATAATATGAGAATGCATTGATTTTAGAAAATGACAGATTCAGAGCCATGATAGTACACATTAAACTGGGTAGCGAACATAGTTTGAATTTTAAGGGTTCGAATATCACTTTCATGAATTTATAAATTCTATTACACCGAGAGAAATCAGAAAACAGTTCCTGCGACTCGTCTCTTGCTCTACATAAACCCGCATCCGCTCATCTTCTTCGCTACACCGGAAAGGCCCGAGAAAGAGAACTAACGATAAAAGAAAGATAGCGACAAGGTGTGTTCTTTAGCGAGAGCAACAAAATTTAGAGTTTTAAATAACGGTAACGAAATTTACAATAACTGTACGAGAGCACAACTGACTTTCAAAAAACACTAGCAAACTTAACGTTACAGAGAGGCAGCAAACTAACTTACGCATTGACGGTAGCGAGATTTACAGTAACTTGACGGCAGCCAACTAAGGTCATTTAATAATTGAAAATTTAATTTTACGAAAGGTTGATTTTACAATAGCGATAGCAGAATAATACGTTTAATGTGGAGCTGGCAGCCAATGAAGTTGGTTGGTGTGGTTAATGCGTGGCCCTAGTCTCTCAGTGTTCTTTTCGGACGTTGCCCTGGCTCTCCATTTCTTAGGTATCACCGAGCCGTACGGTCCCTCGGATCTCCACTTAGCGTAGCAATCTGGGCAGACCTTGATTGTCACACCAAGCCTCCCGGTTCGGTAGTAGTACGTATGCAAAAGCGTTTGTGGACATCGGCTCTGTTTATGTTGCGGGAAACCACAGTTCTAACATTTGGTCACCATCTTAGAGGAAAGTGGAGACTCCTGTCGCCACGAGTCGGTCTCAGAGGCCCCTTGAGAATGTTCAAGGTTTTCTCGTGGTCCCCTGGTTGGTGGTGAGACTGGGTATCGGCAGTCTGGCTGCTCAGTAGCGGTGCCTTTGTGCTTAGCAGGTTGCTTGCGTGCGGGATCAGATGTGACAGTCCATTCCGTTAGTCGCTTGTCTTGCGAGTCAGGGTTCAGGCGTCCCCAGTAGCCAAATGGAGGACCGGTGGGGATTTCGGGATAGCTCTCGTAATTGGAAAATGTACGTTGTAAAGGTATGTCCCTGCTTGCGGTCTGGGTGGCTTCCGCTAAGAGAATATTTCAAGCTCCCAGCGTAGCTGAAGTCTGAGTGGTCACTAAAACCATGTTTTGGCGGCGTAAGATCTGCGTTCCCACTTAGGTTTTCTTCTTGAGTTGATTGCAGTCGCACACATGGTCTATCATCGGGCCGCTGGTATCCGTTGATGCTGGATGTATGAGCCGTCTCGTAGATGCCAAGTAATCCTCTCCTGCTCTCATAAGGTCGGGTGCCAGATCCGGCTGAAGCTAAAAGGGAGCGTAGATGGTTGTCAGAAACGGCTGCAGGTGACGCTAACCTAGGGGAAATTCAAGATTAGCCTGGAACAATCGTCTGAACTGGAATTTCAACTCGTCCATAGGGATTAGTGACCGATTAGAGACACCTTTTGCCATTTCGTAGGATGATTAATTGCCCGGTACTAATAAATTTAGGTAGCAGCGGTAGCCTCACCGACAGCTCCTATTAACAGCTATAGCTTGAAAGTTTTCGATAACTACTGTTCTGAGGGCAAAGAAAAGAGAAGGCGGATTCAGAGTAGGCTCGATATAGTTTAAAATCTTTTACATGCATCTTGCTTACAAATTTATCTTCTAAATTTGTGTCGCTTGTTAATACGATCAAGGAGGCAAGGTCATAAATAGCAAACAAAAATTCCCTACGAATTAATTTTACATTCTTAAACCCCCACCTAAAGAAAGTTATGAAAATAACTTCTAAGTTTGCTGGTCCCTATCTGTCCCAGACCCTTCTCAACAATTTCGGTGAGAAGGTAAAATCCGGAGAGGAGATACCTAGCAACTGATTAATTGCCCGTTTCACCTGTAGAAACATTAGAATTTAATTTTAAATAAGTATAGAACAGCGGAATATTTTTACACTCTCATTAGTGAGTGTAATATAATCGTCCAAATTTTCGATCTCTGGTTTTTGAACGGACCTTTACGTTTCGGCACTCACATAGTCACATTTTTTGAAATGTTAAAAAATGTTGTCAAAGTTTTTCATAGACGAGTAGAAGGCTTGAAAGGTATCCGAATAAAATTTTCAATTTTGATGAAAGTTAGAAATGTTATATACTTTTGAAAACTTTGAAAATATTCAGAAACAGACAGAAATATTTTTCTGATAGTTTATGAAATTTCATGAAAAATTTTCACTAGCTATCAAATATATGTCTGATTTTGAGGTAAATGGAAAAAAGAACTGCAAATTATCCTATTCACTTTTGAAAATTAAATGATAAATAAAAAAGTTATATTTTTTTCAACAGTTTGAAAATTTTAAAAAAAAGAAAAATACAAATTTTATTAGGTTAAGAAATATCAATGAAATGGCATGTCACCTAGATATTTATATTGCTTATAGTACTTTAGGGTATATAATTTATATACACTTTTTTGTTTATGCAAATACATAACGTAATTACTATATAATAAAAATTATACTGTACATTTAGTTTTTATCATAAGGAGCCTGCTTTTTACTGCAGGTCCTTCGCTGACACTATTATAAAGGTTCGTGGTAAATGATTTTATTTTGTTATTGCTAATTTAATGACATTGAAAACGTTAATGTAAGTAACGTTGTCAGTTTTGTTTGATTTGCAATTAAATCAAAGCTGAACAGAAAAATTACATTATTTATTCACAAGTTTACTAGGAATTGCATATTTTTGTATTATACTCAGTTCTTAAAAGTACACCTTAAAAGCTGTAGAATTATTTACATAAATTTAAAATAAATCTCTTTGAATTTTGTTAACTACTCTGTTAAAGTGATGTTCTGAGTAATGGCTTGTAGTCAAAAACTTCGTAGCTGTAGCCATTTTTTGAACTTTGTTTTATTCAGAAGTTAATTTTTTAAACAGATATTTCGTACCTGACAGCATTAAAAAAAACTAATGTTTTTTGGCATTGAAAAGCTTTTCAAGTGATTACTACTCATTTTTTCTTTAGTATTTGTAAAATGTGCCCTCTAACTTCCAGCTTGTTTAGCCCAGTTTCCAATTCTCTGCCTAATCATTCTAGGACATAATTTTATAAATATTTTCCTAATTTCTGTCAGGTAGAAGTGAATTTCTTGAGTCCGATTTTGGTTACAGAATTTAGTTTTTCATCTGATTTCCTCTGAAAACCTTTCATAGTATATAGTGTTTTTAAAATCTTCGAAAAAATCTGATAATATTCTCCAGAAATTTTTATTTATTCCCCATCAGTCTTATGCATCCTCAAACTGTAGTCTGTCTAAATTTTCTGAAATGTCGCGGTCGTTCCGCCGAAAGGAAAGTAAGTTTCTGGAATTTTTTGATTATTGTGTAATATTTAATTGTTAATCAAGGCTTTGTTACAGATTTGGTATTATTTTGAGAAAATTTATTACCTTCTTTTGATTGTTTCCTAAAATCGAGTCTAATCTGCCATGACAGTTTTCAGCGTTTTTGGGATTAGACCTTATTTCCATGACTTTAGCCGACCTTGGTAATTGGTAATAACGTCAGACTTGGGTTATCTATTTAAAATTCCGATTTTTCGCAGAGAAATTTATTAAAAATTTTAATCAGTTGTTTTAAGATTGAAGAGTTCGTAACTATGTTTAGTTCCGTTCTTTGACCCTTTGTTGAGAAGATACGTCGCGTGACCTTGCACGATTCGCTAGGATACGTGCCGCTGACGCGCGAAATTAAGTGCGCGCCTGAATGAGTTACCTCATTGGTCGATTAAAATATTTAGAAAAAATAAAAATTATGATGCTTTTCTTTTCAGTTTACGCCATTTCCCAATGCACAATGCGCGCAACACTTTTAATTTTCGTGAAAGGCATTATTATGTCCATGATGGTTATAACTGTGACGTGCTGCAAAAAAAGGGACCTTAGGATTTAAAAAATCAATTTTCAGATTGTTGATGCTATTTATGTTACTAAAGTCGCTCTTTCATATTAAAAAAGAATCATATTTTTACCTGCAAAATTGGAATTGTCATAAAGCTGAAAAGTGTGGAGTGAATCACCTAATTCGACGAGTGCGGACGGCCCGAGAAATCCAGAACCACCAAATTCTATATATCTTTCCGTTCTGTGTCCGTGTAAAACAGAAGTTCTCGTCTGACTCGCTAAACGCGGCGCGAGAAGATGTATTTGTAAGTAGAGGGGATGGATTCCGATGATTGTCCACACTCTCTGAGTGCCTTGACTTCCACCGTTTCTTCAATCGCTTCTACTGAACAATTTGCCTGCTAAGGTTGTTCGCACAAGAAAATCCGTTTCAGTGCGCTGGAGACGTCTTACTGACATGTCACACGTGCACGAGTACATCGAATGAGCCAATCGCATTCAACCTATCGTGCTGCTTTCGCCTAAACACTGACGCACACAAGTACGCCACTAGTAACACCAGCTCGCACCGTCCTTGAGAAAGTACCGCCACGGACCGCAGCAGCACGTAAGGTTGCACGCGATTGGTTGCATTCATGGGTGCGTGCATGGACGGCACGTCTATGAGACGTCACCAGCGTACGGCAACCGATTTTCTTGTGCGACCACCTTAACCTTGAGGTCCCTTTCCTCACGGCACGTCACAAATGGATTATGAATTACCAACTCCATGAGACGAAGTTCCTTCATGTGCGGTCCTTGAAATCCAAACACACTGTCAATTTAGCAGAATAATTATCAAAGACTTTTTTCACCTGGGAAGCACCGCGAATCTTGCAAAGCGGCAATGGTCGTGCATTTTCTGATTCCTTTGTAACTGACCTGTCAGCAATTTGACCTCATTGCATAATTGTGTATGGACGATCTCGACATTATCAAAGGTAAGGAAGTGTGGAAAGATTGAAAGTGGACGATCAAGATATGCTGCAACATGGATAATTTTTAATAAAATCATCATTCTGGAGCCGTGATGTCTATGAACTACATGCAAGGAACATAATTATATTAGGTAGCTTTTTTCGTTGCAACAATTTAGAATGAGAATAACAAGTACAAGCATATCGGAAACACGAACAATAGCCATCACTAGAGATGATCAAAAAGCTGGTTTTATACATTATGTAACGGTAAATAATTATATTACAATAATATTATTTATATAATATACAGGGTATCCAAAAAGTTCCGGACCCCCTGTATATTACTCAGTTGAAATGTTTTTCACTTCGCTCAAGGTCTTTCTTGAAAGAACTTTTAACAAGAAATTCAATTATAAAATTAAAATTTGATAGTGCGGAAAATTTTACATTCAAATATGTTTTAAGGTCATAGGTTCAATTTGACCTTGAAGATGAGTCTAAGGTTATTGAAACTTGAGCAATGTCCGAACTTCGCTGAGATCAGTAACTTTTGATAAAATTTCATATCAATGGAATTTATTTGTTTGAATGAGGCGCATTCAATCAGGATTATTAATTTGACCTTGCTTAAGATTTAATAACTTTAGAATGATCTTCACAGTAAAATTAAACCTATGACCTTGATACATATTTAAACGAGATATTTCCCGCTTTATCGATTTCCCTTATCAAAAAGGGTGTTACCATTTCTAAATAATTGAACTGGAAATTACTTTTAAGGTTATCGTCAAAGTCAAATTAAAGGTCACCATAAAATTTATCGTTAAGAGTTACATATTATTAATTATTCGCGCAGAAAAAATTCTGCTAAACTCACAGGATCCGTAAATTTTAAAATTAGTCGTCTGCTTCAGTCATTTTGAGTCCATGACAAAAATGTTGCAGGACATCCGCTTCAGTTCGCTTTCAATCACGTGCATAAAAACATTATATTTAACAAAATTTATTTTTAAAACCGGAAATTTTTCAAATATTTACAAGAAAAATCTTTCCAAGTTCGGTTTTAACACCTTTTAAAATAATAAATTGAATTGTTATCGTTTTAAATTATACCATTCACTTTAGAATGCGCAATTCTAAAATCTTTTAATTTATCAATTTTCAATTCTATATTTTTATTTTTAAGCTTACATTTTCAATTAAGAGAATTTAAAAATGCAGATATTTTAGCATTTATTACTTATTTAAATATTTATAAGTTCTGAAAAAACTTCAAAAATAATTTTAAATAAGAAAAAATTTAAAAGGACTTCGAGATTTCTCAAAATATTGAAATAAAATTGAAAGCTTTTCAAGGATTTTGCAACCTTTTGAAATAAAAATAATTTAATTTATAATTTACAAAAGCGTTTAGATAAAAAAAATTAACTTTTTAATTTGTAATGCTTCCAAATTGAAGTTGCTGAAATTTTAAAGTTCATTAATTAATTCTTTGATTTATATCATCTGAATCTTGAAACTCTATAATTTACAAAAGTTAAAAATTATAAATTTGCAGTTTATCTGCATTTCATTTACACTTATTATATTAATGATTCACCATGATTTATACATGATAATTTTATGTCACTCGCACATAATCATTTTAGACGCGACTTTAGATTTTAGACTCAATGATATGCTATTTTGAAAACAAAAATTTAGTGTGTAAAGGAAATAAAACCAAAATAAGAAAAGAAAAAATTCCAAAAATTAGTCATCGAAATTAAAACCTAGTTTTGAAGATTCAAAACTCTGATGAAGAGAATTCAAAACCTAAATTTTTGAAAATCGAAACCAAAAACTGGAAAGTGAAAGAAAGGGCTAAAAACAAAAAAGAAAACAATTATTTTAAATAACACTTTTTGTTTAAAAACTCTTCTACACTGCTTTAGTGGAAAACCCGTTTTTGTTTAAACTTGATTTCTTAACTAAAAAAGCAGCATTTCCATTTTTTAAAGTTGATATTTTTTAGTTGAAAAATCTTATTTTTGGTTAAAAAAATAATTTTATTGTATTGAAATTTCCTTTTTGTTGTTGAAAAATGCATCAGTTTCGTGAAAAATTAATTTTTTGCTAAAAAGTCATATTTGAAATAAATAAATATGAAAATAAAGTAAAGCTTTATTTATTCCTTGAGTGAAAAACCTTTTTTTTTAAATCTGTCATCTTGCGTTTAAAATTCTTTTTTTGTTGTATAAATTTTATCTTTCCTAATTGAAATATAAACTATGACACGTTTTTGTTTAAAAATTTTTTTAGGTTGAAAGTTTTCCCGTTATGTCCAAAATTTTAATTATTTTGTTAAAAACTTAAGTATTTTGTTAAAAAGTCATCTTCTATAGAACAAAAGACATTTTTTTTTTTTAAATAAAATAATAAATTTCAAATATTTTAATTTGTATCTAAAATACTGTTTTATTCCGTTTATAAAATATTTTATGTTAAAAGTATTACAAGATTATAATGCTATTATTCAAATGTGATTGAGTAAGGACAATGAAAAATTAGTCAAAGAAAAATCAGGGAATTATGAAAATGGAATCGACTAGCAAAAACATTGCTGGAAACTAAAAATTACGTACAGTAAGAGAGTGGGGGGGGGGGGGCTGCAATATTTTTTTATGTTTTGTTACAGGGGGACGAGGTGTCTTAGAGAGGGTCTATAATATTTTACATAATTTAAGTACGGCCGCTGAATTGAAAATGTTCGAAATAAACCGGCCTCGAGGAAAGGAACGGTCTCGAGCGGCGAACTGGTCAATATAATTGGACAAGTAGTAATCCCAATCAAAATCGGTAAACACATAAAGCATGTTATATTAAGGTTAGTCCTAAAATTAAACACCATAGGAATTTTAGGTACAGATATGCTGGAAGCCTTGCGAATGACCCTCGATTATGACTCAGAAACTTGATGGTTACCAGGGATCCGCTATCCTATGGAAGCTTATCCAACCGCGTTAGCTATCACCATAACTGAGCTTGGAACCGAAACAAAACCTGACATAACAGTAAAAAAGAATAAGAAAGTTAAAAACAAAAGAATGAAAGATAAACCGATAATTAAAGAAGTAGAAAAAAGGAATACAGATAGGAAACTGAAATACAGAGGTAGTATTAACCTCAGAAGTATTAGAGAACTTAGAAAAATAGCCCCCTAGTACCTATCAATCCTAATGAACCCTTAAAGACAAATAACGCTTGAATTCCTGTCACAAATCCTACGAACGATATCACAAAGTTTAATAGTTAGCATCCCCTCTAGCAAGAAATTCCAACCCCTAGAGACCATCCTCAACCAAGATTGTAAAGACGACTCAATCACAGTCAATGGATTATTTTCAAAAATAAAACAATAAGATTGCATAATATCTCGAATAGGTTAGGAAAAATCTATGAACAAAACTATTGTTTACCACAATATTGCGAAGATATTGTTGAACTTAATGAATGTCAACAATCACAATAAGAAAAGCTCCTTAAAACTTAAATAAAAATCTATTAGGGAAAGTAGAATAGGGAGAATGGCTAACCAAACTGTCTAACAATGCAGATAAAAAAGCACGTAAATTAATTAGGCAGGTGATTATAAAATACCGAAAGAAAAATCCATAGTCAAAGGGAACATAAATCATTTTAAACTAGAAAAAGGTGGCACAGATATTGGTAAATAGACGCACGAAGTAATAGGACACTAAATATTGCCTCCAACAACAGAGAAAAAAATTCGTTTTCCTTTCAGAACTATGGACAACGTAGGCACATGCAGGCTGTGCAACAACCACATGGTGGAGCCAAGCATCTTCGGCCATTTCAAAATAGGGAAGGCCCTACAATGGCTAATCCTGCATAGGATAGGAGTGCTAGAAGAGGCATTTAAATATCATCTTCACCGACATAGTAGGCAAATTTTCCGTTCCGAAATGGCTCGAGGGGAACCAAAAGAAACCAAGAGATAAGAGGAACAGAAAAGAATAAAAAAAGCAGAAACAATGATTAATAGAATAAAATTACACCACGGGCAAACGCAGGACGAAAAGGCGAAACAATTAAAACAAATAAACATAAAACCAAAAAAGGACTGAAAACCCTAAGCAGATAATATTTAAACTGCAACTAATTATACATTTACATTTACAAATACAACGAAATAACCATAACTTTTACACGATAGTCTGTTACAATTGCTAAGTAATAAATGTACATCGAAACTATCCGGAAAAACGGAATTGCAAATATACAGGAATTAACAAACTGGATTGAATTCACATAAAAGTAAGATTCTTGTATACTCTAGGAATACAAGGAGCAACCCCCTTTTTCTTTTCTTTTTTTTTGTGCATTTTTTACAGCAACTAAAAAACCACGAAAAAAGATCTGGAACCCTCAGAGGGTGAAGGGGTCTAACAGTCCCGTTGCATTTAAATTAATTAGTCACGACCCTGTGCGAAACGGTTGTTGCGCCGTGACCGATAACAGACGAAATACCGCGAGGGGTCCCGAAGTTCTGGACAGTACGGCTTCCCATTCATCCTTTTTGATTCCATTTATTCAGTCTGCCCTGGCTCGTGTTCTAGTGTACACAAAACAGTTTATGCGTTGAAGTATCCGTGTCACGTCAGGAATTAGGTGAGGTGAAAATTCACCTCGCCATGTTTCCTCCCGAATCACGGGGACCCCTCTTCTATTAGCCGCGCAATCCATCAATCCTTGACTCGATGCTGCAACATGACTACCATTCCGCTAGGTTATGGCTCTCACAGCGTCGCTGGACAGAGACTTTTCGATTCCGGTATTTCTTCATATCGAGTGCATCAGCCCAAATCTCTGATTCGTAGAGGAGAAATGAGTGAGCTAAACTCATCAGAATTTTCCGCTTGCTAGCTCTAGGACCTTTGATGTTAAGCATAAGCCTGGAAAGGTTCGCTACAGTAACGCTAGTTTTATTTCCTGCCTTCTTAATTTCAGGCCAGTGCGTTAGCTTCTTTTCAGCATGTTCCCCTAATTCTCGGACGACTTGGAAGCGACAACAGGCTCTCCTGTTATATAAAAGCTCTCTATATCTCTATAATACCAGTGCCTTGACTTTCTAGGCACAGACCTTTCACATGCCTTCTTAATCAAGCACATAGTCTGTTCGACCATATCTTCCGCCTATTTCTTTAAAGTCCTTTTTGGGCGCACAGGCTTAATAAAGGAACCACCTGCACTGGCCAGCGTTTCAAGAATTGCAGGGCTTCTACCCAGGTAGCCCTGGATAGTACCCGCCTTTAGTGCTTCATACCGCAGTGAACACCTAAAGGATTCCGGGGCATGGTCAGTACTTGCATTGCTATCTATCCGCTCCGCGCATAGACAACAATAAGGATTCTCATTGCAAGTCGGGGACTGGTGCCCCTCCTTACCACACTTCCAACAAGTTTTTTTGTCTGTCCTTTTCCTTGCAAGAATCCGCTATATGGTCAAAGCCATGACAAAGGAAGCAACGCGTAACTACTGTCCTGCGTCTTACTCGATCGCTAACCCACCCAATGTGGATGTGTCCTGCCTTTTCCAGTTTCTTAGCGATGTTTTCATCACATTCCCCCGCCACAGTCAACTGCAGTGGAAGTTGAAGCATCAACAGTTGGAATATATGAAAATAACTTTTTAATTTTTTACACTAAGATATCTTCGAATTTGAAATTTTGAAAAATGCACGTTGACAATGACTGAAAGCTGTTCTGTTAATTTTCTTAGATTGTTTCCAACTATAGGAATAAAAAAAAAAATTTTATTGTATACTTTCAAATGGCTTACTCAACATTTGATTCCCTTTGGAGGTATTTTTTGCTTGCTTACCTGTTTATGCCCTTTGCAGTTTTTTTGGAATTCTACTGCTCCTGTCATCGAATAATTTTACGTATATATTGTAATTTTACATTTTTCAATATCATTTTCAATGGATAAAACTATAACAGTTGGCTAAAAAGATCTGGTTAATGCACTCAGTTTTTCCCTTCAGGGCGCAACTAAATTCTTCGAACGCCTGATCCGATCCGGCTTCCGGAGGCCTCAAGATGTAAAAATCCGATAATATCTGAACTGTAGAATTGTGGACAAATCCAATAACATGCAATGGGGTAATTTCGGAAAACAGGGGTAAATTCGCACACATGTCAATTCCCTAAATTTATGGGATGAATTACTCAACAATGTTTCAAGAATCTGTAAACAGCTCAAATCTTAACTAGTTTTAGTTTTTGCTTACAACATCCCACCTTAAGTGATTTAAACTATCAATTTAAAAATGTCTGAATTTACCTCACATGTCTGGGATTACCCCATTTGACGGTCCTTTCATTAATCAGCTAGAGCGAACCGAGAGGCACAAAAATCATTGATAACTCATGAATTTGAAAGACGATAACTGTGTACTTTGTCTACAAAACAATTCGGTTATTCCTACCGCAAATTAGGTAAAAAAATCCACGGCCATAACATAACGCAAGAAATTTGATTGTTTTATTGTTTAGAGAACCTATGAAATTCTACGTATAAGACTTTAGGTTGAAATATTTCTCACTTCTTGAAACTGATACAACATGTGAGGAATTAAAAAAGGAAAGAACTTATCGGATTCTGTAGCTTAACTTTCAGGAATTGAGTAATTAAATTTTTATCTTTGAAACTGACTCTAATAAAATGTGAATAGTTTTAAATAGAATAGCATCGAAGCATATAATTTTTAGATAAATTATATAATCCATAATAAAACACGACAACATTTATTCCACATGTACACTGCTAATGAAATTCTTTATTAATACATATATCAGTTTTTCCTCAACTGAGAAAAAATGCGGATCGTTTATACTGTTGTCATCACGTTGGAAATCATCCTTAATTATATTGGTAAATAAATATAAATGAATAATAAACCCTGTACTTAATGTAGATAATATTTCTAGGGGAAAAAAGCCGCGTCATTGATAAAAATCAAATCTAGAATTATAATTGTTATCTACAACGAAAATCGTAATAGCCAACTAAGATCTTTTACATACAATAAACAATTAAAGATTTAACTATTAAGCATTTAGACGTGAAAAAACAAAAGCGGAGCAGGCTCTAATAAGCTAGTTTCCACCAACCGTCAGCCCCAAAATCGGCGCTATAGAAGAGTTTCACTTTACTTATTACAAAATGGATTTCGAATTAATTTGCGAATATTTTATTTCGCAAATTAAGCTATTTTAATCTCCATGGATACTTTTTTTAGAGATTTTTTTCATATATTCAAGGCGTCAAATGTTTTGAATAGTTTTTTTATAAGAATTTATTTTCGAAAACAAATAATCTATACAGTACTAAAATAATAACTGGCTACAACTCTCACAAA
Organism: Druon quercuslanigerum; assembly: GCA_010014905.2. Lineage (NCBI taxonomy): Eukaryota > Metazoa > Arthropoda > Insecta > Hymenoptera > Cynipidae > Druon > Druon quercuslanigerum. The sequence goes on from JAAAKG020137123.1 coordinate 46,391, forward strand.
GAGAATTATATAAAAATTTTCTCAGTCATAAGAGAATAATAAAGTACAAGGAGCGATAAAAGGGATATTTTTCACGAAGTACACTGCAGTCCCGCAAGAAATGTTTCCGTTATAGAGGACAAGGTGATCCAAGGAGACAAGAGAGTCACGCCACTAAGTCAGCGGATTAACTCCACAAAAACGCAGGAGTGTATGAAAAAGCCGGCTGTACTCTGCGGTTAATCGTGTCCTCTGCTTTAATCAGTGTCAAAAATGTCGCAGGCCATTCGCTTCAGTTCGCTTTCAGTCACTCAGTGATTTACCTTGCGCGCGTAACGAAAATTTCAAAAAAAAAAAATAAGATATATAATAAGCGTTTAATTGGAAAGTATTGCTACCTTACATTTTATGCATTATTACTTCAAATGGAAAAATGCTTAGCCTGAGAATTCGAATTTTTATTTATTGACCGTGAAAAATGTTTGCGAACCAAGCAAAAACATTTTTACGTTTATTATGACATCAAATAAAAATAGAAAAAAACACAAAAACAAATTATTTTTAAGAGGAAACTCGAAAATGCTTCTATAGCAGGACTACAGTGTAGTAAGTTTTGTATCTAAGTGGAGCTGTAAAAGTGGTGTTTCAAAGCTAAGGGTGATTTTTGAACCTGAATTATCCGGAAAAAGGGTGTTTTTCATTTGAGGGTGATTTTTGTGCCACGCAGAGATAAAAAAATTTATTTTGATACTAAGGCGTAACTTTTTGGTATCAGGAGAGCTGGAAAAGAAGTATTTTCAAACATAAAGGTGATTTTTGGGTCTGGTTATTTATCTCTTTGACCTTTTAAGATTTGTTAGGAAATTATTTTTTGATTTAAAAAAAATTCATAAGAGCATTTTTTCATTTATGGAATGCAATTTACAGGCAATTATTTTAATTTTTTAGATATTTTAAACGTTTTGCAGTTTAAACTGAAAAATTATTTGGGTTCCAAGTTTTTGGATACTGGTAGCCGCTTTTGACTCGAGCGTCAAAATGAAGCATTCACAGAAGTTCTCTGAATTTTTCATGCTCCGTTTCTTCGCGCTAACTATTGCTGATAAGGGTTCTAAAAGTTTCTCAGGACACAGTTCCATTATGTCCTTAGTCCTCATTCACTATAGTTACACAAAGGATTCGCGAAAAACCAATTGAATAATGTTAGCCTCTCTTTCTTGTTGCAGAGTTAAGTTCACAGTCTGATTGCTTACCTAATGGCGCCTCTATTTCTTCAGTTTTTCAATCTGGATCTGCTGATTCTAATGAAAGACATATTTCTCATAAGAGATGTCTTTCTCCTGCTGATCCTCCTCTTCGCATGAGGTCCAGGTCTCCTCGTCAAAGGCCTCCTTCTAGAAGCCGTCCTTCTGCAAGCCATCATCATTCAAAAAGGCTTCCTCCTATTGTATCCACCGCTCCTCCTACAAGACTTCCTTCTTCAGACGGATACGGATGTGGATTTCAACAGTTTAGATTTATTAGGCTTATTCCAAATACGAATCCAATTCATATATTTGAACTTCGAAGATACACTTTTCCTGAAGATAAACGAATTAAAACGAAAGTAGGAAATACGCTGGGAATTACACTAACCTAAGAAAAAATTGTATTATTAACGTTCGATGGTAAGGTCTTAGTAATATTGGGGTCTTCAGATATTCTTGCTGGAATATATAGATTTATTGATAAAGCTATGAGACGCGTAAAAATAAATATGGACACCGGCAAGGTTGCCTAACTGAACGAAGAAGAAATGTCTGAAACTCCTATAGGTTTTAGGCGCCCAATTATGAAAAATTTTAGAGTAAAACGTGTTAATTCTAATTTAAAATACGACCCTTTACCTGAATAGTTAACAAAAATGTAAAAATGAAATATAATGTTTTGTAATCTTTTCACGAGAGTATGCACAGGCATTGCACCTGGAAAATCCTGATACGATAAAATTTTACTTGCAGTTAAGTATGTATATAATCAAAATCAGTTTATTAAGTAAATAGTAGAACACATAATGAGACGGACCGGTTGAACACGATTCCAAAAGACGCGTTCCAAAAGTGTTTCCAAAAATGGCGGGAGTACTGGTAGAAATGTGTGTATTACCAAGGATACTGCACCCAACTTCAAGTTGGCTTGGAACTTAAGCGGGGGTATCGAAACGTAAACAGGCGTGGCTGTTGAACCGTATCCAATTGGAATATATAATTTTGCGCAGTATACGCGACTGACTGCTTGTCCACTGTAGCCTTTCTAATGCGGCAATCGCAAATGCTCTCTCCGTGCTCCCCTGAGAAAGTGCGTGGACCAGCAGTTCTAGGAATGACTAAACCACGGAGAACTAAACCGAGAGTAGAGTGTATTTTGAACGGGATTAGGTTTTCGTTCCGAAACTTCAAAATTCTGTTTGTAAGTTTTTCGTGAGACATTGAGATGGGAGCGTTTGAAATTAGATTATTGTTTTTTACAGTAGTTTGCAACAATTTGATGATTGAAAGTTAAATAAGATTCTTAATTTTGATTTTGATTTGGAGGTTATTTCTACAATATTATGTTTTTTTATCCGATAAGAGTTACACATGGTCCTCAGGTGTTTATAAAGTTTAAATTATAGTGCGATATCAATCAAAAATTAAGAGGCAGTATTCTTCAAAAAAGTGTTTTGATTTAACGTAGGAGAAATCATGTTTTATCTAAAAAATATTTTTCATGGATAAAAAATTTCAAGATTTCTCCTTGTACAGTAATTTTACCATAGAAAATTTGAACATACTTCAAACAATTTTAAACTCTCACTACTCAATTTATTTATCAAAGATGATTTGAATCATGTTAATTTTTCGAAGACAAAAATTTCTAGAATTAGAAGTGAAGTAGAAGAGTGTTTACAACAAGAGGAAATTACTAATCTCTTAAAACATCAGATTCACTTCAATCAAAGATTTTTAAGTCGTGATGAAAAACATGAGAACAAGCAAAATTTAAATTTACATAGGATCTTTGAAGAAGGACTTAGGGATACTTGATTTGTAAATTTGACAGACATACAAATTCCTGATTCAATTGCAGATATTCTCAGATAAGGTCAAGCTTTCAGTAACCTTGTGATAAAAAGTAAGTCAAAACAAATGAAGGAAATAGTAAAAGATGTTGAATCAAATGTACACAAAATTCCTATTTTGGATCAAGAGGATTTCCGAAACAAGGTGTTACACTTGTCAAAGAGCTTTGTTGATAACAAATGTTTGCATATTGCATAGTATGGATCATAATATTTCTGAAAATTTTACGATGACGAAAGAATTTCTTAATAACAACCCTGATATAGTTTGCATCAGTGCTGATAAAGGCAGTATTACTGTTGGTACACAAAAATCAGATTTTATTAGGGATAGGGAGAATTTGCTTTCTTACAATGATAGTTTTAAATTATTACATGAGGATCCGTTAAAAAAGTTAAAAAGAGAAAGTTTTAAGATGCTTGACAATTGGAGGAAGAAAGAACTTCTCTAAGACTCTATTTCAACTTTAAAACACAATATTAAAAATGTCTGGGAATTCAAAAAATTTATTGTTCACAAAACAATCTTGGAGGACCATGTAATAATTTCTTTGGATTTTGTTGCAATGTTTCTGAATACACCCCTTGGAATTAGTTAAACAGGCTATTTTAAATAGATGGTGTAATATTAAAACACGTACTCGATTATGTTAGAAAGATTTTATCGTAGGGTTACCAGGGGTGTTAGTTGAAGTTTGTCGATTTTACTAATAGATGTCGCTAGAGATATGTATACATTTCTATGATTTGGCATCTATGTTATATTTTTCTATGGACAATAACCTTAAAAAATACAAAATTCCATTCTGCCAAAATAATAGCATCATAGATGTTTACCTGAGTGAATATGTCGATTTTCGTTCCAAGTAAATCGCATTTGCGGCATTCGTTGCTTTTCTTTTTTCATAAAAAGAAAAAAGCAGTTGAATCTCATCGATTGCTGGTAGAAACTTATGGTGAACATGCTCCAGTGATGAGAACCTGTGAGACATGGTTTCGTCACTTTAAATTTGGAGATTTCGATTTAACAGACAATGAACATCCTGGTGCAGCAAAAAGTTCGAAGACGAGGAATTGCAGGCGTTATTGGATAAGACCCAACCCAATCGCAAACAAAAATTGGCACAAACACTAAATGTGACCCGAAGAGCAATTTTACAACGTTTAAAAGTCATGGGAAAAATCCAAAAGTATGGAAAATGTGTACCACATCAACTGAACGATAGACAAATAGAAAATCGAAAAACCATTTGTGAAATGCTGCCTGAACGGTTCGAAAGGAAATCTTTTCTGCATCGAATTGTCACGGGGGACGAAAAAGGGCTTTATTTCGAGAATCCGAAGGGGAAAAAATCATGGCTTTCACCTGGTGAAGTCGTCTCATCGACTCCAAGGCCAAATTGCTTTGGCCGTAAGACAATGCTCTGTGTTTGGTGGGACCAATGTGGTGTGTTGTACTTCGAATTATTAAATTCTGGTAAGGAGGTGAATACAGATTGCTACCGACAACAAATTATCAATTTGAATCATGTGTTGATCGAAAAACGGCCGAAATGGGCCCGAAGACATGGCAAAGTTATACTGCAACATGACAACGCACCGTCTCATACCGCTAAAGTAGCCCCATCCGACTATCTCCTTTTCGCATCGATGGGACACTCACTCGTAGAGCAGTGCTTCGCCAATTTTGAAGAAGCCGAAAAATGACTCGTCGAATGGTTTCCCTCGAAAGAGAAAAAGTTTTTTTTGATTCCCTTGAGGATTAAGTGTTTTCTTTGTTGAAAAAACCGGCAAACTTCAACTAACACCACTGGTAAAATGGATTTAGTGATAAATTTTAGTAAAGATCCTTTAGATAATTTTGAAGGTAGTGGTGTTGTCTACAATATCACTTGCAGGATCCATAAGATGAATTACGTGGGACAGACAGGTAGACTTACTAGGATAGAGGAACACAAAAGTGATGATCGCTTAGGACGCTGTGATAAGAATGTTCTTGCCAGAAATATATGGGATTGGTTGATGTTGACTATGACTTTGACTGGGATAATGTTAAAATTTTGCATAGTGAAAGTAACTAGAGAAAGAGAGAATTCATGAAAATGCTTTATATTAAAAAAGAAAAAAGTTATCTATTATTTTAAAACCCGATTTGGATGATTTAAACAAAAGTTATGCTAATATAATTAATTTCATTTACCGGTGAGGTTCCATGAAAATTGTTTTTCTTTTACCTTCTCTATCTTGGATTTATTTATGACAGATATTTCTAGTGTGTTTACAAAAGATTGACCCACAGGTTTTCAATGTTCTTTAATTGCGATTTGATAATAATAAAAATGAAGAAGACGAAAGAAAGAAAAGGAGAAGGAAGGGGATGTGGTTCGTGGCCTTCTCATTTTTCTTTCCTACTTTTTATTTTCGTCTGAAATTTTTGTTTTTAAAATTTGGTTTCAGATTACAATTGGAGCTTTTTGTTGTTTATTTGTTGTGGTCCAAAATTCCCAGTCAGAAATTGATCGCTGATCCGACGTTGAAACGACGTCGTCCCCGTCGTACCATCGTCGATTCGAATTTTTAGTAGATTTCGAACACACTTGTTGTGCTCTAAATTTACTTTATTTATCTTAATTTAAGTGAATCCTGACAAACAATTTCCAAATTCGCAAAATATGAAAATCGATGTCAATTTTTTTCTGAATGAAAATGCTATGAATTTTATATGAAAGAGGAATTTCATGTTAAAAAACACCTGGTGACGGCATTTCGTAGTTCATTCTCGAATAATGGTGATAGTTCTATTATCCAAAATAAATGAATATTCATAATTAGTGACATTAATATAAATTTCTTTAAATTTCTGGAATATTGGCAAGTTCATCGTTTCAAAATCCAAAAAGTACGCCCAAATTCACTGCGCATTCCGTCTGCGCAATGCGCATAAAAGTGACACTCTGTGTATTGGTGATATGATGTGTGGCGAACCTGAAAATAATTCATCTAGTGTAGAGAAGTCCGACAAAGAAAGCCTGAACGAGGAACCTCCATCAAAAAGACCAGTATAAATCAACACTATTTGCAATGACCATGCTTGCACGTGCAAGCACGGCCATGGCATAAATTAAAAGTTTTGTGCAGAATTTAACGGTATATTTAATTATTTTCCTAATTAAATGAAATAATTTTTGTGTTGTCGAAATAAACATGTAATCGACGTCGATTTCGGTGGCAAATAATCGTCATATCGACGAAAATTTCGACCTTTTATTCGAACCTAAAAAATGACGTGGTTTCGACATCGAATCGACGATCCATTCCTGACTGGGATCTTCTTGGTCGAAAATTCATTTTTCTGTATAAAATTTGACAACCATTTTAAACGTTCGTTTTTTCTCAATGTTTTCTTAACACAGTTTTTATCTGTATATTTGACTTTTCCATTTTATATCATGAATTCATCCTGTATATTGTATGAGTTAAAAGTTCAACTGTTTGGTAGAAAATTTAATTATTTGATAAAAAAATTCATATACTTTGTGAAAACTTTTTACGTCTTTTTGGGTAGAAAATGATTTTTGTTTGTTAAAAGTTTAACTGCTGGGTTGAGAATTTAGCTATCTTGGTAAAAATTTGCCTTTTCCGTTTTAAAAGTCCAATATTTTCAAAAACTTTCGACTTTTTAGCCTAAAAACGTTACTCTCTTCTTTTACATCTTTTTTGGTCATCTTTTTTGGTTGAAATTGAATATTTCTGATGAAAATTCAGCTGTCTTAAAAACTAAAATATTTGATTGCATTCTAATCTTTTTTAATAATTTTTTTTAATTTAATTTTAAAAACCAAATTTCTAAAAAGTCTGTTGAGGCAGATTTAAAAAAAAATTAATTTTTATTTAGCCACAAAATAAAATCATATTCTTTTTATTCTTGAACTTCTAGTTTTATTGTGTTTATTGATATTATTACTAAAAACAAATTAATGAATAAAGCTCACATTTACTGCGTTTTTAGTATTTGAGTTTTTATTTATACTGACTTTCTTATTGGCTTACGTGAAATGAGTAAATAATCATTACCTAAAACTGAACAAAAACAATCATATTTATAAATAATTGTCATTAAAAAATTCTTCTACCAAATAGTTTTATTGCATTTCATATATAATAAAATAATACAATATATTAATATCAAACAATAATTGATATTATTATAAACAAATTAATTTATTTCACATTCTTTATGCCGTACAATTTTGCCATTCAAGAAAAATTATGATTTGAATTAACAATTGTGGTAAGTAAATTCACTTGCATCGTATATTTAACAAGATTTTCAATCAACTTATTCATTTTGACAAAACTTTTAACCAGAAAGATACATTTTCAACAAAGAAGGTTAATTTTCTACGAAAACAAAAATTTTTAAATAAAACACATTAATTTTCAATATGATGGTTAAATTTTCATTCAAGTACTTCACCTTTCAAATAAAACATATACAATTTTAAACAAAATGAAAAACTTTAATTTTTATTATCAAAAATTATTGTTTAAGCAAAAAAGAAACCAATTCTCAACAGAGTAGTTTAAGCTTGAAAAAAAAAACTAAAATAATTGTTAACAATAAAATAATTTTTATTACCAAATTAATAGAAAAAATGTAGTAATAAAAGTTATTTATACAGCTTTCGACGTTGAATTATGTAAAATAAATAATTAATCATGCTCAATAACTAAACTAGAACAATTGATAGCAATCGTGATGAAGAATAATATGAGCGTAGAAATGATTGCGAAAAACACACAGAACATTTTTATTTTCTCACAACAAATATTTTTCTGTAACTGTTTCCGATTGTGGCCAATCATAATTTTTCTACTGTATTGACGATGGCAATGATTAGCCACCCATTGTTAGAAGTTTTGTTAACAAAATTTAAGAATTCTACGAATTTTCTGAACGATAAACTCTATGACTATAATATATGACACAACAAGTATTGGGGAAATAATATAATTTGGCGAATGTCGAGAATATTCCATTGCTACGCTGTTAACCAAACCTTTCATTAAGACATTAACGAGTTTTTCCATTGCTTTGAAAAATGATGATCCTTTGTACTTTGGTCACCTTGGCAATCACCCTTAATTCTATTGGTAAATATAAAATTATAACAATGTATGTATAATTATTTTAAATATTTTCAAGCTTTCCACGAAAAACAATTTGTCTCGCGGTATAATTCTCCCAATTTATTTATAATTATTAATTATTTAGGCAATATACTTTTTATAAATGCATGCTTTCTTGAATAATTGAAATTTTTATATAAAACTAGAAAACAAAATTCCGTTTAAAACTAGCGTATATAGGCCGTAGTGTTGTACATTTAATTTAGAGCCTATTTATTTATTGTCATTTTAAGAGTGCAAACAATTTATATTTTTCTTAACTTCGTTCAAACAATATTAAGAAGAATGTAACTAAATTCTTTCCACTACTGAATCTAGTTCCCTATTTACATTTTTTACGACAGTGCAAATTAGAACAGGTAGCGAACGATTGAGCGAGCGATCGAAAGCGAGAGTGCGATCGAAGGCGAGAGTGCGATCGAAAGCGAGAGTGCGACAGAGAGAGACTAAGAGAGCGAGGCAGAGAGAGAGAGAGAGAGAGAGAGAGCGCGCGCGTTAATGCAACCGACTTCTAATCTCATTATGCCATTTTTTTACATGCGCTCTTTCATTCTTTCTATTCGCTTCTCTAGTCTCCTTTGCTTCCTGCATCCACTCTTCCCACAATCCATCCTCCCTTAAAATCTTTACTGCATTCTCTTGCCAGCTTCCTTTATCGTTCCTTTCCTTCCAACCTTCTTCTTATGCATGCTCCCATCTTTCCTCTTTCCGTTCCCAGATTTTGCACGTTCACTTTTTCATCATCTTATACCATTTAGTATATTTTGATTTCTCAATCATTCCCTATCCTTCTATTAGTTACCTTTCCCTCTCCCCTTTTTCCATTTCTTCATACTTTACTCCAATTCCATCTTCTGTATCTCTAGCATTAAAGAAATTCCTCCTCTTTTTCTTTCTATCTCGTTAATTCCGCCGCCCTCTTTCTGCTTTCTTCTACCTTCATCAAACACTTTTTTCTGACTGCCCACCCTTTCCCTTCTTTAGATACGTATTAAATTTCCATGTTCAGTATTCTGCTCCAGTCCTTCCTATGTAGTTTAAACAAATATTTTTTTAGTTTACCTAGATTAAAAACTTATTTCATTATTCACAAGAAGGTTTTACAGTCGATAAAAATTTAATGTAAACAACATAAAACAGTGGACTGCTATCCCTTGTATTTCGATTTCGTTAAATAAGCCAATTAGTTTGGGTGAGATTTTTTAGTCAAATTCTCGCCTTAAGGTACAAATTGAAGTATTTATTATTCTTTTAATACTTTATTTTTTGTTTTGTTATTTTGCATTTATATTAGGCAGAAGGGAAGACATTCAGAACGGGCCAAACTATGGGTGCTATAAAAAAATAGTTTTAGGCAGTTTTGAAGGTCTTTAAAGGTTTAAAATACTCATCTAAACTAAACGCATCTAAACCACAAATTTTTATTGGGTTCTATTCATTCAGCTTGCATGACAACAGAAACATAAAAAAAGTGGAATTATCCATAAAACAGGGAGGAAAACATTAATTGGAAACGGGGAACATAGTGGAATATTAGAGAAGAATTATAATTAACAACAATGTTTATTTGCATCATAATTACTCATCTTTTATTTCTGCCGTGCAAAATATCAAAATACTTAAAGAAAAATGTAATCCTCCCTTTTTTGTTGCAGAAATAAGTTCAGAATTTGAGTGTTTGCCGAACGGCGCCCCTATTCCTGTAGTTCCTCGAAGTAAAACTCTTTACCCTCCCTCTTCTGATAGACACAATTCTTCCGAGAGATCTCTTACTTCTGTTGGGCCTTCTTTTCGTTATCGTTCTAGGTCGCCACGTCCCATGTGCACGGTTCCGTTTGTTAAGTCCATTACTCCTTCTATAATGCTTCCTTCTTCTGACGGAAATGGATGTGGACTGGAACAACTTCAATTTATTCGGCTTATTTCCCTTTCAAAACCTGAGTCGATTTTTGAACTTCGGATATACACTTTTCCTCCTGATAAGCAAATTAAAATAAAATCAGGAAAAAATACCTACAAGCCTATCCCAAGCCAAGCACATATTGTATTATCAAAATCTGATGGTGATATCTTTGCAATATTGGAAGGCCATAATGAGATTATTGGAGCGTTTAAATATTTTAGCCAACTTATTAAACGTATAAAAATAAACATGGAAACCGGCGCGATTACTGAAATGACCCCAAAAGAAAAAAATGAAGTTCCGGTAGGTATCAATCGGAAAATCATGTTAAACTTTAGAGTAGAGCATATAAACGTTCGTGAAAGCGACAGCCATTAATTGAAAATTTATTAATTTATTTAATAAAAAGAACAACCGAAATGCACAGTTTTCCTCTGCCCTTCTACTCTACCCTCACCTAATTTTGCTGAACACTTCGCAGAAATAGCTGATTTTGATTAGGGCTGTGCTTAGATTATTTAGAATAATAGCACAACTTCGTTCAATTGACAGATTTGAGCCTAGATTTATATTCAAGGCAATGACTCTTAAACTGGATGTTTCTGACTGGATATCAATCATTTCATAGTGAAAGATTTGTATGAATAAGCGAAAGTTCTGACTGTGTGATTTGAGAGATGCCTGGCCTAATATATTAGATAAACCCTGTCAAAATGATAGGAATAGATTCTTTTTATTCCTCAGACAAATTCTCGAAAGAATTTAAGTATTTCTAAAGTAATAATGTAATGACACTATAGAGATAATTAGGGTTATCTAATATTATGAATAACGTTACATTTTCTTCAATGAATTTAGTTCATAAAAATACTTGCTTCGTTATAAAAGAGCTGTATTTCCTTTGTATGAACCAGTGAATTCTCAAACAAATAAACTTAATCCATACCATAGCTTTCATTCTTTTAATCAGCTGTTTTATTATTATGCTTGTCCGTCATAAACTAGAGCAAATGCTAAATGCTTTTTTCGTTGTTGTCGTAATTTTAGCATCCAGTTCTTTAGCTATTTCAATCTCTGTTTTTTATTGAAGAGTTTAAACATTGCATTTAAATTTAGACTAAATTGACATCACATCCAAATGATGAGCCTTTGCCTCTCAGTTATCTTATATTATTAATAAAAATATTACATTTATGTTTCATTCTGATAATAATTTTTCAATTCTACAAAGGTTCTTATAATATTACGGTTTTTAAATTATTTAGTAATTATCTATACGTTTCGTTTAAGCTACACTATCAAATTACGGATGAAACTCAAAGATGATAACGGGGTCGGAAATAAACCAAGGTTTTTTAGGAAAGAATCTTTTTGAATGCTTATGAAATTCTACGCCGGATAACTCCTACTTAGGTATTTCAGACTTTTTGAAGAGAATGTATCACTTAGGAAGTTAAAAAATGCACTGGAGAGCTCCTTACTGTTATTTATTTTCTGTGTATTTTTATTCGGTTGATGCTAAACGTAAGTTTGGGCACGTAAGCGACAATAACTGAATAGTTTCGTATAGTTCAGAAGGGTCAGAGAAAAACGGTTTATTTTAGCTGTTTAACCTCTCCCTTCACCGATTGTCTGCAAAATTGACCTATTAAGTGTATGATGACAGATCCGTAGTTCTCGCGTGACCTATCGGAGCCTGGCAGTACACTTCCTGAAATATTTTATGTAGTGAATCACACACTAAATTCTGGACGTATGCTGTCTCACCTAGTCTATATTCGTGCAGGGTTAAGATTTTGTTTTACGACTTGTATCTCCCAAAGGTCACGCTGTATCATACAAACTACAAGTGATAGTCCAGAGATCGGAATTTTCAGCAAAATCTCCACGAAGCGCAGTATCCAAATCAGCCAGATCTTTGGACTAGAGGGATCTGATAAGTACCTGCATTTAAACTTAGTGTCGCCTCCCTTTCTCTGTTAGCGGGTGGCGATTTTTGTGGTAAAGTAAGCGCTCCGCTTTTATAGCCTCTCATCCCGAGGCTATGTAACCTTTTCGGTGATGGATCAGGGCCAATACTGGTATCGTAGTAGTCCAGCGCAGGATGTCCCTTAGTCAATCCATTCACTTAAATTTATTAAGATTTACCGATCCATCGTATTCACTCGGTCTTTATTGGCTGCCTCACCTCTGGTGTAGTTGGCCTAATGCAGTTCTTCAGCTAATCGGCACAAAAAACATCTGTGCTTCATGCCCACTGTACGGAAACTAATTCCTCCGATCCCATTTTCAGACCAGGGTGATTTTTAACATTCGGAGAATACCCTGGATCAATTTGACCCACAATTAATTTTGCGACCGAGAATTTTTTTAAAGAAATTTTTAAAATGGGCGGTTTCTTAGGCTAATTCAATATAGTTCGAGATCCCAACAGTAGTTTAAAATGCTTGCTACAGTCTGCAGAGCGCAAATCGTCGTTCGGAAACGTAAGACCTGCTATCGAGAAAATGTTTATATTCTGGGAGGGTGCAGGAAAAAAGTCAAGCTTTCTTTTAGAATTATTTTTAGGAAACAAAAAAGAGTCGATTTCGGAGAAGATATAAAAGTTCAGTTTTTGTTTCTTCACGCGCTTCTCGACCTTCACGTTAGTGTAACTTCTTTCAGGCTAGTAGGATTGCAAATTTATCATAGAGTTTTGAAAATGTCTTCTCACGTGCTTTAAAATATTTGTGACGTTGTGCAATTTATTTACAAATGTTGTCTCGGAAACTAATATTAAAATTAATTTTTTGGAGAAAAAAAATCGGCACGGATCATGTTGGGCAGAGTTGCGATTAACGCTTATCTCCGATTGTGTTTCAAACTCCGTATGCTAATTTATTTCCACGCGCTTATTAGAAAGATAACATTGACCTCCAAGAGCGCTGATCATAAAGACAATTACTTTAACCGAATATTTTAGTACAGTCATTGCAGCTCCATTTTGAGGTATTGATACCTCTCATCCTTATCCTACACTTTAGCAGTGATGTTGTAATTGGCTGGAGCCGATAATTTGACCGCGAATATAGTTCGTTTCTCGAAGTATTGGATAACGATGGCGGGCCTCGAGTGTGCAACGTAGACGGCTCTGCGAAAATTTTAGTTCCGGAAAATTACGCACTTCTCGTTTTGGAGAATGGACTCTATCTCCCTCGGAGCGTTCGCTAGGATAGGGTCGCAGCTAACATCGTAAGAGTGGCAAAGACGGTAACTAAGCACTCTTAGGGCGGCAGTATGTCTATCGAAATACGTAGTTTTCACGAAGAAAGTATGAGCTTTAGGTACTCAGCGTGTACATGACACGCGCTGCACCTATTCCTGGGAAATTCTTGAAATAAAATGCGGTCACGGTATACTAAAGTGAAAATTACCCCTTTCCGGCAGGCGAAAATGAATAATAAAATTTAAATATGAACGCAAATGACAGAACTAATAATTTAAATAATTATCATTGTAATTTACCAGGTCACTTGAAAAGCGAATGCCCTTATTATGCTTAAAACAAGGGATACTGGAAGGGCGGGTACTAGGACCAAACATATCACTGCTGATTAAATTCGAGAACAATTTATTTCGAATCCTAGTAGACACAGGTGCCACACATTCCCACGCGGGCAAGGAATTATTGGACAAAATCGAAAATTCCAATTTTTCAATTTGAAACCAGTTTCGCGCAAATTAACGGTCGCCAATGGAGACACATTGCATATAATTGGACAGGTAGTTGTTCTAATTTTGATAGGAAAGAAAGTAAGACACATTATATTAAGGTTGGTTCCAAAATCAAAATCCGTAGGCCTTTTAGGCACGGATATGCTGAAAGCTCTGCGGATGACCTTGATTATGACTCAGAAACCTGGTGGTTATCAGGCAGTCCCTCCATCCGTTACCCTATGGAAGCTGACCCGAACACACTTCCCATCCCAGTAACTGAGATTAAGCCCGAAACAAAACCTAACATTAGATTAAAAAATATTCACGACACGTCCGTAATTAAAAAGAAAGAAAATAGCAGCCTTGATAGGAAATCAAAATTCAGAGATTGCATTAACCTCAAAAGTACAAGGGAAATTAAAAAAAGTAGACCAAAATTAGACAGTGGAACCCCCTTTGGTAACTATTAATTCCAACCTACCCCAAAAATCAAAACAGCCGAAATTCCCGCAACAAATGCTACTAAAGATATCCCTAGCCTAATAAGCATCTTCACGGGCAACAAATTCCAACCCCTCGAGAGCATTTCCACCTATGACGCTAGATAAGATTGAAGCACACAGAACTCATTTAATTTAGGCTAACCAAGAATTAGGAAAAAAAGTATGAATATATATTATAGCATACGCGAGCAGAAGCTTAAACATTGCACAATCTCGGTACTCGGAATCCGAAAAAGAATGCCGTGCGGTAGTTTGGGCCATACGGAAATTTAGGCCATATTCAGAAGGCTATGGTTTTAAAATGATCACGGAACACTTAGCGCTAAGTGGCTTCATTACCTCAAAAACCTCACTGGCTGATTAGCCAGATGGGCGTTAGAACTTCTTAAGTAGCTCAAATCTTGTCCCTGATGCTGTGTCCAGGTCAGGAGAACCAGCAAAAAGCATCGCGTTTGCATTAGCTTGTAGTACAAAAAAACCGTAAGCAGACGTTTACGATAAGATAGATGACTGGTACTCAACAAAAATATGACAAATTAGGAAAAGACCTGAAGAAGACGAGAATTGACGAAAGTCTACTCTTTTGCAAGACTCTAACCCATGGAAACTCGTCGTACCAAAAAAATTCCAAATACAGGTTTGAAAAGAAAATCACGATGATATTCAAGCAGGACATTTAGGTTCCGAAAAAACGCTCGCAAGTATTTCCGAGTACTACTTCTGGCAAGGGATGTATTCAGAAATAATCAGATACGTAAAAAATTGTAATGCATGTCAAAGAACCAAACCGAGCAACCAACCGAAATTAGGGTTAATGGGAAAAATAATCGTGAAAGAACCATGGACCATGATTGCTGCAGACATCATGGGACCGTTACCGATTTAAAAAAAGAGAAAGAACCAATATCCATCAGTTTTCGTAGATATTTTCACGAAATGGGTAAAAATAATTTCGATAAAAAAAGCTAACAGGAAAACAATATAATCAGAATTTTACAAACGTGTCAGTTCACGTTGTGGAACACCTATAATTATCCATACAGACAAGGCAGGAATTTGTAAATAAAACTTTAAGAGAATTATCCGAAAAATTCGCAATCAGGAATTTTACAACACCTAAATATTATTCCCAAGCCAACCCAACTGAGCATTACAATAGGATATTCAAAAAAATTTTTAAAACCCACCTAGATAACGATCATTCCACATAGATCGAACATACAGATGATTTGCAGTTTGCAATAAACGCTAACAAGAATACGTCGACCCAATTTACTCTAGCTTTTTAAAACTTAGTTCGCGAATTAGAACCACAACAGACCCTACGAAAAAATTTTCAAAACGAAAGCGAAATAGAGTTTCAAAGTGTAGAAAAATGGACAGACATAGTTAGAATTTAAAAAGAAAACCTATACAATTTAAAACAGAAGATACGGTTCTAAAAAGCGTAAGAAAAATGTCAAACAAAGCGGATAAAAATTTGGGAAACCCCTACGAGGAATATGAAGGTCTCTTCATTATTAAAAAGAAAATTTCTCCTACAATATAGGAATTAAAGAACCTAGAAGGAAAGAAATATAGGTGAATAGAACGTTAATTGTATTAAATTGGAGAAAAATAATACAGATAAATAAAATATTGCGAATAAATATAAATAAATAGAATAAATAAATAGCAGGAAACCTTATAGCTTTAAGTTAGGAGTTAAGTGATGGCAAAAAGGCAATGGATCAATAGTATTAACTCATTACGATACGATTACGATACCTCATTACGATACCTCATTACGATACCTCATTACGATACGATTCTAAACTCAAACCAAACAATTACAATTATTGAGACTCAGAAAAACGGATAAAAAATTGGACTCCAAAGACAAAATGGCAGAGTGAGAACCTTTTCTTTTCCCCTTTTCAGAAAATGGAATCAGCAGTAGAGTGCTACCTAGGGCAAGGCTGGATCCAGGTGCCAAACTACGACGACCACCTAAAACGATGACGAGCATGGGATTGGCTAGTCAAGCACCCCCAGCATCTCAAAGAACATGCAGTAAATGATTCCAGTAAATGATCCCACTGCCAGTTTTGTAGAAAACTCATTTCAAAACAAACTTACCTAATGCACGACTAATTTTGTAAAAAAAACCTGAGGTACAAAAAGAATTTTACTACTCCAGACGGAGACAAACAAACTTACACACATGGGGACTGGGGCACAATAAACAAAGAAATACAAAACTAATTGGAAGTTGAAATAGAAGAATACGAACTTAGAAATTAGACAGAAAATCCAGATACACGCCCGAACCCCCGCAGGGGAGGGTGATATAACTGAATTGTTAAGCATCGGTTAGACTCGGCGCGGTTCGGCAAGAAAGGATTGCAATGTCGCGCCCGAGAGGGAACGAGACTCCCCGAGGTGACCCTAAGGCCCGAGCGACAACGCGCACCATTGACAGCCTTTGCTCGTCCGCCCAACTCGTAACCTTTATCTTTATCTGCCGTTCCGCTTCCTGGGGAAGCCATTGCGGACTACCGCCTTCGACCCTCGTCAGTGCTACCGATGACCACGCCTACTACTGTTAGTGGTAATGAATTCGCTCATTATTTTTACTTCATGTCCTTTATTATGTGTTTAACCCTTCTCTCTTGACATCCACCTCCTGTTTCTCTCCTTGGTAAGCAACTCCGCTATAACGGCCGACTTTTGATTTGAAAACATGTACATTATTTTCAAGACCTTTATGCCTCCGCTCCAATTCACGCTACTTACCTTTCTTTACTTTAACGACCATTCAAATGTTGACATTTCAGATAATCATATCAAAATGAGCGTGGCTACAACATTCAGGTAACCATACAAATATACATACAAACGCACACTGACAAAACTTTAGGACTTTTGGACTCTGTGAGTGCTGAAATCAAATTTTCCAACGCAAGTTAATTCTAATGAATCTTAACTCTGATTGAAGGTAAATATCCGAGATGAACAAACTTGACGTGAGATGATGACTATGGTAAATATTATCTGTTGAGTCATTAAACACCAGAAGTTCTTTAGTTGAACTGTTAACCAAATTTAATTTAAAAATATTATTCACTTTTTCCTCAGGTTCAAAAAAATAAGGGTCGTTTGTGTTCTGATTATCCTGGTGGCAATGATCTTTAATTCTATCGGTGAGTATAATATTAATATGATATATAATTTCTAACATAATTTTGAGCTTTCTTTCTGTACTTTGTGTTCGCGCTAAACATTGAGTCAATTCTTTTCTTACTTCCTTCTTTCCACAGATATACTAATGAAATTTTTGACGTGAAAATAAAATATCTAATGATTTGCTTCCAATTCGGGCATATCTTAATTCTGTTTTCTTCAAAGCGTGACTTTCATATGCGACGAATAAATGTTCTTGAAATAAACTTTTCCTAACCATTTTGAGAAGCATCTACGCTTCAGCTTCCTTGCGCATCTTAATACATTTTTTCAAGTCCAAATTATCTCCCTTAAATAACTGATTTTTTAATCCGTATCTGAAATTTCAGTATTACTGAGAAAATTTCTATACGGCAATCAGTAAATAAATTATCAAAGAAGCCCCTCGTTGCGTCGTGCAGTCTTGCTATTGGGTATCGCCAAATAGCGTATTACAGACACACATTAGTAGTGGTGCCGTTCGATACGATACGTCTCGTGATCGTGTCGGGATCGAGTCGGTTTTTTCTCGGGTCGAGATCGTGT
>JAAAKG020137124.1:0-35600 GCA_010014905.2 Druon quercuslanigerum
GTAAAAAGTGTCCCCTTTTTTTCAAACTTCTGTCCCCTTTTCCCCTTATTTAAGTAAAAAGGGGAATTGCATCCCTGGCATATTGATCCTCAATTGGTTTGAAATCACAAAACAATAAATGTGTTTAAAAAAATTATAATTAAAAGTTCCGCAAGTCCCAAGAAATTCAAGACGTATTTCCCATAATAAAAAATACGTTTTTGGGAATTTTATTCAGAATCTTCAATATTACGTGAATTGAGTTGAAACTCAAACTTTTTCTTTGCAATTAGCTATAGAATATGAATTAAAATTACTTTTCCAGTAACACCCGCATAAATTCGTTTTTATAGGTATAGTTATTATTATTTATAGTTATAGTTATAGTTTATTTATTATTTTTTCATAACTAAAAAGCCACAGAAAAGTTAAAAACTTAACAAAATTACGTAGGTGTATTTAAACAATTGTTTGTTAAATTTCATTAATTATCACCTCACTAGTGACAGATTGACAAAAATGGAATATTTTCAGGAAAAAGAAGCATTATGTTTCTAACATTACTCAAAGAGAATAGTATTAAAAATATTAATACATTTTTTTAAGAATTATAAGAACGATGTTTGTAAACTTGGGTTAATTTTTACCCCAATCTAATTATAAAGTAGACAAGAAGTGAGAAATTTAAGGAAAAACTGCGACTTTTTATCATTATTCAAAGAGAGTATTATTATAACTAATAATAAAGGGGTTCAGCAACTAATTCTGTTAAATATAATTAATGTTTGCTACGCTTTAATTGAAATTTGGAAAAATTCGCGACTTTCGATCTCTATTCTAAGATAAAATTGCCAAAAACAATAATAACTTGTTTACATAATTTATCCTAAGATTTAATTATCAATTAATAGTAGTGTTTTATGCATTAGAAACAACTCACATTAAAAAAACTGCAGAAAAATTCAAATTAGCGACAATAAAGCGCAAAACTCAATTTTTCACTTATTGGGCTTTTTCAATTGATCATGTTAAAAATTGAAAGTGTTAGTGTTTCCAAAGTTCCACGTTAAAAATTAAACTGGTTCAAAAATAGAAATTGATTTTTTATTTTGAAAAATTATTTGAAATTCGAATCTTTCTAAAAGATATTTAGAAGTTATAAAAAACTTTTAATAATATTTTTTAATTTGAACAAATTTGAAACATGTATATTTTTCAGATTTTATAATAAAACTCTGAAGGGTTTCAAGAATATCTAAACTATTTAAAATAAAAATAATTCAACTTCTAATGTAACATGTTTTCAGTTTAATACTATAATTTAATTTTCTTAATGTATTCATTGATTCGTCACTTTAAAGGTTTGTAACTGATACGAGTAGCATTGATTTATATTTTTTGAACTAAGTCTAAATCTTTGAACTCTACAATTGATTAAAGTTAAACAGTCTAAATTTTTCAGTCTAAATGCATTTAGTTTAAAATTGTTCAATTGAAAAGCTTCAGTACTCTAAATTTTATTGGTGTAAGTTTTCGAACATTTGAAGATAAAATTTAAGAGTTCCACCTTGAGTGCTTTAATTATTAGTTTATTTTACATTACATCAAATAGAAGAATTCTTAGCTTGATAGTTTGAATTTTTCAATTTAATTAACCTGTTTCAACTCGATTCATTCAATATTGACGATTCGGAATAAAATGTATATAAACGTCTTTTTTCCTATGTTAAATACGTGTTAAACTTAATCTGGTTTGCGGAAACACTAAATGTAATTTTTTTTAAACCAAAAAAAGCGCATTAATTTTTTGCAAAAAAAATTCAATAGTTTTTTTTTTGCGGATTTAATCAAATTTGGGAGCGATATTCATGAAAATTCGATAAAAAAATTCAATACTCGGTCTCTTTTTATATTTAAATGTAACTAACTAATCTTTTTCATCCTAATTTTTTAATTTTAATAGTTCCAGAGCCACCAGATCTTCCATGTGCTAGTCATTGCAGCAGCTTTCGTACATTATCACGGAATAACGGAAATGGCAATGCACAGAATGACTATAGGTGATTGTTCCGATCCATCACAGGTGATAACTTTTTAAAGAAAGTAGTTGATTTCATAGAAATTCGTAAACTTATTTATAAATATAAAAAAAGTAAGAAAAATGGAAAATATGTGGATAAATCTGTAAAAATCCTACTTCACACTGAAATCACTAAATAAAAATCCACGCAGTTATGAATCTTGATGGATCTGAAATATCTATGAAAAATACTTGGTTAAATTCCAAGTTAACCAGAACCAAATGACTAAACCTTGTCTAATTCGACTACACGAAAATCTATGCACGTTTATATTTTTCTGAATCTAGTGTAGATTTTGTCGAATCATGGTAAACATTTTTTTAAATCCGAATATATCCTGATTTCAAGTAAATGTTTCATGTACTAATGAACAGAGCATTGTTGATTGTTAGGATTGTTCTGCGGTTTAAATGGCTTTGCGATTTTTGCAGCATCCACAGTCGGGACGTAATTTCAAGAGAAAAAAATTACAAACAATGCTACATACAAACAATAAATAAAATTAGCGATTCGCGAAAGTACAAGAGGCGGCATGGTATCGATTCATTCACAAATAGATTTTATGATAATCGATAGTAGCTGCTTTAAACTGTTCCCGAGACCTTGTAGTGACTGTAAAGACAATCAGGAAGTCAAAGTGTTTATTTTCTCATTTGGATTATCGATCTTTGTCATATCGCTATTGATATTGTTTATGACTGATTATTGTTGTTATCGCTGTGTAGATTCAAACAACTATTGTTTGTACTTAGTTATTATACACTCTTTTTTTCAAGAATAGCAGCATCTTTTTTGAATTTGATGGAAAGATACAGAGTCGATGGTTTTATTTAACACTCAAGACTGGAATGTAAACTAACAAGTAAATAAGACAACAGTCGTTATTTAAGGTGCGAAATGTAAACTAGTTCCTCAGAAAAATTTAGTTTTCTCGGATCTTATGGATTTCAAAAAGATTTTTTTTTTTAAATTCCATCGGATATTGTATTATTTTTCCAAAAAATAAAAGAAAGGTCCGTCCTTTTCGTTTCTGGAAGGAAACAGTTTTCGATTTTATATTCAAAACTTCAAGCTCAAGTAATCTGAAAATATTGTTTCGTATTTTTTTTTTTATTTCATGGCATTCAGATCCGAGATTCTAAAATTTTCTCCTCTTGTGCGAACACTGTAGTCTCGAATCCCTGAAAAATGTATCAAGATACCTGAGGTTTCTGTTTGTAGAGTGTTAGATTAATGGTACTGTGTATGATTCTAAATCGACTGAAAGGCTAAGTAGGATATTTTAGAATAGCTGGTCATTTTCTCTCTCATTTTTCTCATTTTTATTAAGTTTTAGCTTCGTTAGTCTGGTTAATACCCCTGCTTAAATGTTGCAGTAAATAAGACTACAACGGAAATTTAAATGTTTTCTTTCCTCAGTTTAATAATAATTAGACAGAGTGCTGTTGAACTTTTTACATGAATAAAGTGGAATATTGTTACATAATCAGAAGAGACTCTTATTTACAAAAAGTCTATCCGCAATTTTTCAAAAGGCAATCGCGTTTAATACGATTATAGCATGAAACCTTTATTAGAGGAAAAATATGAGAAATAGACAACTTTTTTAAGAAAACAGGGAACTTTAAGAAGAAGATAAAGGGTAAATAAAGAAACAATAACTCTAAAAGGGCTTATAAATAAAATGACGGTTTCTACCGTCATTACTTCATTTGGAATTGCCTCCATTTACCTCTCGATGAATATTTTTTCTTTACTGATGAGAGTAAATATTTTCCTTGATTATGTTATTATAGCTAGAAATTTAGATTTAACATATGTTTTGGTTGATTTATTTCCTGTTTAGAGGCTATAAATGCTTTTTTTGGGTTGGAAGATTTTTATATTATGTTTTTATATTGGATGAAGTACTAACTAGGTTGCTCTGAAATTCGAATGTCTTATCGTTTATTAGACGTACTATTCAATTAATTTAAATTTAAGTCACCAGATTTGTATGTTCCAAACGTTGGTTTCCTTATTCTACTTAATTCGTAGAAATTCGCAACGTATTTTTGTATTTTAGTAACGTAATCAATGTATTGTGAGTAATTAAAGGCAATTTCGAAAATATGAAAAAAAAAGATAATTTATTTTCATGCTTAATAGGTAATAATATAATTTTATTTATTTCGTTTCTCGCCGTTATCGTAACCCAATTTGAAGAAATCTTTGAGCATGATGTTGAAACCAACAGCAATGGACCCTTGAACTTTCATACGTGTAACTGAAATTTTAAGAAAAATATTTTTTAATCGAAATGATTAACAAGTTTTTCGGATTCATAAACAAGAGGTAGCGTGTTCGATTCTCCGTGCCTGAACATTTTTTAATTACTAAATTTTTATAAATATAATTACCTTCGAAAATCTTTTCAATTATGCTAATAATAAACTTTTTTTTACCTAATCATGTTTTTCGCAAACAAATTTATTTTCTATAAATGTTGTTATTTGTTTTCATAATGTTCACAAATTATATTTAAATTTGGAAGTATGGTCGAAGTTTTTGAAACGAAAATTTGTATTTTTATTTGTAATTTTGAAACAGAACAATAACTTGTTAATACTTATAACATTATAATGTTTATTAAAATCAGTTTTCCGTAAAAAAGACTTTTAAAAAATTACTATTAGCATAATTTTAAAATATAATTGAAGGAAATTAGGCTTATAAACATTTTAATGAATAAAAAATAAAAATTTTTAGGCACTCTATATACAAAAGATAATGCAAAACATTGTTCTCTTCGGAAACAATAGATTTTTAAAAGCACGCAACAAAAAGTGTTCATAAAATATTTTTTGTTGTTAATTATTAGAAAAATATTTCTTACGTTCTCGGCCATCGCCACACGCCAAAATCGAGGGATCAATTAACTCTGGCTTTACACCAGTCAACCATGCTGCGAATTTTTGTATTGTAGATGAAGATTCCAGGACATAAATTGGAACTCTGTTAGAAAATTATTTGAAAATTAATTTCCGATTCATTCTTTATTATTTAAATAACTAACTTTCTGGTAAACGTTTATCAAAACTAGTTTTAGTGCATTTTTGAAATTAGTGCAAGGAATTTAGTGTATTCGTAAGAAAGTACGAGAAAACAACAAGATAAAAGTAAGTATCTTCAGAATAATAAAAAATAATCAAAGAATTAAATTTGTATGAAAATGAGACAAAGTTTTCTAATTACTTTTTTTCGTGTCGGCCTGCAGTTAAGGGAATATGACAAACTCCATATCCTCTGGTTACATCGTGTCCGAAAATATCCAGTCCGTAAACTGATATAATTAATTGTGGCCCTAAAATCATTATTAGTTTTTTCATAATATAGCTAATTTATTTATGGACAAAATCTTGGCTGAATAAAATGATGGAAAAATAATAAAGATGGCCCTAGTAGTTTCTTTATAATTTGTACAAAAAACTTTCGAACCTTTCGAGATAAAAAATGTTTCAAAATTAATTTTTTAAATTATATAATATTTACTGGAAAAAAATCGATTTGTAATTTATCTAATTAAAATATTCGTTTTTCTATTATTTATTTTAAAAAACTGACGGTACCGTGATACGTGGCTAAGAAGGACATTTTTTGAATGGTTTTCTTAGAATATTACCCGAAATTCAAATATCTAGTTGAAAGTGAATGTATTTTGTTAAAAATTCGTTTTTTTGTGGTAGAAAATTAATATTTTTGATTGAAAATTAATCCTTTGAATTGAAAATTCAACAATTTTTTTAAATCGTCTTTTTTTGGTTAAATTCAAATGTTTTTGATTAACAATTTAATTTTTATTTGATTGAAGTAGCAAATACTACATTTTTCGTTCAGACTTCATATTTTTTACACAAAAATTTAATTACTTGGTTGAAAGTTTATCTCTTGTGTTAAAAATGGGTTTTATTCTTATTGAAAAAACTTTTTTTCTTGTAGAAAATTATTCTCTATTTCAGGCAGTTAAATATTCATGATTTTAGTTGAAAAATAATCTTTTTCGTTGAAAATGAAACTACTTGATTGAAAGTATCACTATTTTGTTAAAAATTGATTACTTATGTTGAAAATCTGTTTTTATGTCGAAAATAGATATTTAGTAAAAATTTAACAATTCTATTTTTACTTGAAAAATTATTTTTTTTAAGTTTCCAATTACACTATTTAGTCGAAAATTTAACTATTCGATTGAGAATTCATGTATATTTTTTAAAAATCGTCTTTAGAATAATCGTCGTATTAATTAATTAATTAGGAATTTAAGCGGTTTAAATTGCATTTAATACATTAATATAATTTGTCGTTTGAA
The DNA here is from genome assembly GCA_010014905.2 of Druon quercuslanigerum. Taxonomy (NCBI): domain Eukaryota; kingdom Metazoa; phylum Arthropoda; class Insecta; order Hymenoptera; family Cynipidae; genus Druon; species Druon quercuslanigerum. The sequence continues at coordinate 6,409 of JAAAKG020137124.1, forward strand.
AAAATTCGAAATATTTTTAAATGGTTCCGTAGTATGAAAAATTATACCTGAAAACAAGTTGAGATTATGTTTTTTTCAAAAAGTTCGAATGCTCACATCAATATACAAAAAATGTTGCTTATTTTGTTTACAGTGTTTTTTCCTCGATAAAAATACAGAAAATTAGTATATAAATATTTTTATCAAAATTTATCCGCAAATTTTAGGCAACAGGCCTTAAAATGAGGTTGGACATTTATTTTAGAGAAAAAATCTAAGATCTTCCGGATATGTCTTAAAAAAAGAAATCGAATTCTAAAATATGAAATTATGAGTTGGCCGATTATAAGCAATAATTAAAATGAAAAATAACTTACATCCATGTGGATTTGTACTCTTGAATGCAATATTAATTGGAAAGTTCCAAATTGCAATATGTCGGGCATCGTTGCTGCATTTACTCATTTGTGTTAAACCTTCCTCGACTCCCTAGTTATAAAATAATATATAAAAAAGTTATAAAATTTTAATGCCTGTCTAGACATTTTTTAACGTTTTAATGTATGTAAATGTTCTAATTGTTTAATTCTGAAAGACTTTTATTGTAAATAAATTTGTAAAAAATAAATAGCAAGGGAAATTTTGAAATTGCCCGAAATGGACAATTTGACAAAGAAAATTATGTTGTTTACGCAAATGTTCACATAGATAAACTTTCTCACCCCAACAACGCTCCATTCCGGGCCAGAGTGATATTCATACTTGAGGTATAAATTATCCGCATCGTAAAATTCAGCAAACTCAATGGCACCGGTTACGGTGACAAAAAATTCACCTTCAACGGACATGAAAACACAAAAAGTTTGATTTAAATTGAATTGAATTATAGCGTAAACTCCAACAATGAATCCAGTAAGACAATCGTAAAGCCCACAACCAGCTGAGTGTATTTCATGTTCTTTTAATCTGTTTACGTTTTCTGTTTACACTACGTTGTCATGGGAACCCTCCCTACAGTGGATAACCGTCAATTCAAATTAATAGTATGAATTTGAAATAATTAATATAATTTATTTAACAGTTAAGACAATATAAATGTTCATAAAATAAATTTAATTAATTTTCCCGTATTTCTGCTCTTAATTTATATTATCCACTGTAGCTTGTATTATTGAAAACCACCACACTTTCTCTACTAAATATGAATTATAATTAATTCAGGAATAAAATAGTGGCAGAAAAAATTCTAATTTTTACGATTTATTTGACGAGTATAAAGAAAAAATTTAATTTTAATTTTGATACAAAATGGCGGCGAAAGAGCCTGTCTTGAAAATAGTCTTTTTTCAAAAGACCTTCACGGGAGGACGGTTTTCTCGTTAAGTATAAGACTTGGAACTAAAACCCAACATATTTTATAATTTATGTACTATTTTCTATGAAACAGCGTAGGGCTTTTTTTAAATTAAATTTTGTAAAAACAGTGCACTTTTCAAGAAATGAATCGATTTTTTGTAAAAAAAAAGTAAGCAGTTGATTGTTTTAAGTTTTGCAATTTTTAAAACTAAATAAATTTACTCAATACTGAAGAGTCTTCAATATTAAATAGGGTTGCTAAGAACTGGAAAAGTCATGGAATTTTTAAAGTGAAAACCTGGAAGTCATGGGATTTTAAAAAAATTACTGGAATTTTTTTAATTGTTTGTATTTTAAAGTCTTAAAAATTTAGTACTTTAGCGAATTCTATATTTGAAAATTGGAAAAGGGAACTTAGGGAAAAGGCAAATATCAGATTAAGTGTAAGAATTAAATTAAAACAAAAGGATGCTTTAATGGGAAAAGCAAAAAGAACTGGAAGATGTTGAAGAAGAAATTCGTGAATTGATTAAATTTGGAGATAGACAATTTTATGAGTTCTTGCGTTCAGAGTTTTTTTTTTAGAATACTATTATTTTTAAATGTAATCCTAACCTTTGCATAAATATTTTGACTATAATTTAATAAAATAATAATAAACTAATAACAAAAATATGGTTATGATTACAGAATACTTTTGGTTCACTTTGATCAAAATATTATATTGTAAATTGTTTTGAATTCAATAAACCTCATGGATAAACAATTAGCTTTGCATTATATTTTGTTAAAATTTAATTTAATTTGGCGAAATCCCTTAATTAAAAAAAAAGTAGACCTGGAGTGTTTTCAAACTTATACCTGGAAAACCTGGAAAAGTCATGGAATTTTGTAACCAGGCTCATGTAGCAACTCTGAATATTCAAAATTTAAGAATTTCAAATTGAAAATCGTTAAAATTGAGCTATTAAAAAAAATTTAAAAAAATTAAAAAATTAGAATCAATAAGTTGCAATTCTGTATTTTCATTTATAATTTCAAAATCGTAAAACTTAAATTCTAAATGCTTAAAATTAAAGAGCTTTTTATTTCGAAAATATGTGTAGTCACATTCCCATGGACTTTTGTTTCCTAAAATCATAAAACTTCAAGAATTTTTATTTATACTTCTTTAAAATTAAAGAGTTTCAATTGTAAATCTTTAAAATTGTAGAGTTTGGAATTGCGAATCGTGAAAATTGAAGAGCCTTTAATTTTGACAGTTGAAAATAAAAAAATTCTGTTATGTTGACAATTTACCTTCGAAGTTTCTTCAATTTGGAAAATTTAAAGTTGAAAACTTGATTTTTCATCTTCAAAATCATTAAAATTTAAAAATTTATTTATATATCTTCAAAATTCCAGATGTTTCAATTGTTACTATTTAAAATAGAAGATTTTAATTTTTATCAATTTGCCATGCAAAATTATGAAAAAGTTAATTTATACGATTAAAAATTATACAAAATTTTACAATTAAAAAAAAACTATAATTTTGACAACTTAAAATCGAAATTTCTTCAGTTACCAAGACTTGAAAACTTGACGTTTTATCTTTAAAACCATCCAAATTTAAGAATTTTTCTTTATAAACATGAAAAATTCAAGTTTTTAAAATTGAAAATTTAGAAATAAAAACTATGCAAGTTTTAATATTTATAATGAAAACACCTATCTTTGATGACTTCCATTAAAAATTTCTTCAATTTGGAGGATTTAGAATTAAAAACTTAATTTTTCATCTTCAAAATCATCCAAATTTAAGACTTTTTTTATTTATATAAGTTTTAAATTGAGGATTTAAAAATTTACATATAAATATTATGCAAGTTTTAAGTTTTAGAATTAGAATTTTTTTCAATTTGGAACTTTAAACATTGAAAAGTTAACTTTTAATTTATAAAATCATCCAAATTCAAGAACTTTTATGTATACATTTCAGAAATTCAAGATTATTCAATTGCAACTATTTTAAATTGTAGATATTTGAAATGCAATTTTTTAAAATCGAAGATTTTAATTTTAACAATTAAAAATTATGCAAAGTTAAGGTTTTACAATTGTAAATGTTTTAATTTTTAGGATTTATATAGAAATTGCTTCAATTTGGAAAATGTTAAATTGACAACTTGACTTTATCTTTAAAAGCGTACATTTAAAAATTATAATTTATAAATATTTAAAATTGCGAAGTTGAAAACTTAAAAATAGAAATTTTGCAAGTTTTAGGTTTTACAATTAAAAAAGTTTTAATTTTGATGATTTACATTCGAAATTTCTTTACATTAGAAGATTTAAAATATGTGAAAAATTAAAGTTTTAATTTTGAAAATTTAGTAATAAAAAATATGCATGTTTTAACTTTCGTAATGAAAAAGCCCGATTTAGATGATTTACATTCGCAATTTTTTTTTCAATTTGTAAGATCTAGAATTAAAAACTTGACTTTTAAACTTTAAAAGAATTTAAGAAAAGAAAAGGAAACAAGTTAAGAATTTTTATTTCTAAACATTTCTAATTGAGGATTTGAAAATTGACATAGAAAAATTATTCAAGTTTTAAGTTTCACAATTAAAGAAGCTGTAATTTTATCGGTTTACCTTCGAAGTTTCTTCGATTTGGTTAATTTAAAGTTGAAAAATTAACATTTTAAAATCAAACAAAATTTCATTTAAAAAATGTACAATTAGAAATTATACAAGTTTTAAATTTTTAATTGAAAAAATCTGTTATTTTTATTTGCTTTAAAACATTTTTTAATTTGGAAGATTTAGGATTGAAAACATTAATCGTGATTTTCAAAACCACCAAAATGTAAGAAATTTTATTAAAACATTTTTAAAATTGAAGATATTTAAATTGTAAATCTTAAAAATTGAACTATTCAAGAAAACATTTAAAACTACGTTTAAAATTTATAAGTTGAATCTTCAAATGCAAATCGTCAATATAGACCCATTTTAAAAAGATGCTCAAAGTTTTATAATTTTAAAATATTAACATTTAAAACCAAACAAGTTATCGAATTTTCTTTTGTAAAACATTAACTTATTAATCTTTCTCTTTTCCTCTAATTAATGCTGGACTAGAATTTTATAATTATTTTAAAGTTACAAATTACTGAAAGCCGCTTAAAATAAAAAGTTCAAAAATAAAAGTACTTAAAATATAAGGATATATTTTAATTTGATGATTATAGTTAAAAATCTAAACTAAAAAAATTAAATTCTCTAGGGTAGGAAATAACAAAACTTGTAACATTTACACGTTTTATTCGTGTTATGCTCCATTCCACGTTGCGGGAGCGAGTTAATCAACGCGATAGAAATTAATCGTCACTCCATGGCGCTACTATTATTATTATTTAATAAAATCTGACATATATATATATATTTATATAGACGTCAGAGATTGGTATATAATTCGATACAATTGTGAACAATATGTACATGATTTTCTAAAAATGACTCAAAATTCCCTTCGGCGATTCCTTCTCTGAAACAGAATCACTGATCTCAATCCGAGAATTTCACCGCCAAAAGTGAGCCTTTACCTCACTAATGATCACTATTATCGATGAAAGGCAATTAATTAGATCCTTTCAAAGAGACAAGAGTGTATATTGTACTCTAGTACATACGATGCCATACTACACATTTACTTATAAATTTAGTTGACTCGAAACGATTAATCTCTGTTGGGTAGCTACGACAGCTCCACCAATTTGGAACTATTGGAAAGAAATTTCAGTTTCACCTCAATATTAACAAGAAATATTTTAGTAAATAAATAATTTTCAATCTCAGTATAATATTCTTCATTAAAATTAATTGCCTTGAAATTCAAAAGTTCCCGGCTGTAGAAAATTTTCACATTTTGCGTTTAGCGATCTGAGTTTAAAATTAAAAAAAAAACAATTTCATTGATTTTTTTTCTCAGTCGAAACTTAGTCTACTGCGATCTGGCAGAAAGCATCGAATTAGTCGTGTCAGCCATTCTAATTCAGTCTATGTGTAACTATCTGCATTTTTTCGTCCAGACCCTCACCACTCAGTAATTGAAAACTGAAAAAAAGGAAAGTCGTCTCTGGGTTATGCTAAGAGCGGGAAAATTGTATCTCTATTGTATTAATTTTTTAATTTGATTTTTAATATTAAAGCTGATTACAATTAGAAAACTGTCCAGACTTCACCTAGAGGGACTATAGAGTGGAGAGGGCCTGGTTTGGTGTTTCACAGCGATCCGCTTTTATTTATTTATTGTTTATTGGTTTATTTTTTGCCCGCTGCGATCTCCTTCATACGATTCAAAGCCGATCCAGCCTTGAACCACGTGATTTGTTGTTCGTTCAATGTGTGGTTGAGAGTGATCTTGTCAACCTTGCCATCCTTGTGTTTGATTTCCGCTTGCACAGGCTGTAAATACGAAATTAAATGATTTCAAATTTAAAAAATTTGAGACAATTTTTAAGTTTATGACTCTAAAAGTGGCGAATTAGACAAAATTCGAAAAAGAGTAGGTTTAAGCGGCGTGTCCGTAAAACTTCAATTTTCATTTTCCCTGATCATTATTATTTGAAAACCAAAATACTGAACTTGTGACATTTTTAATATGCAATATTATATAAATGGAATAAAACAATTTTTAATTTATTATTACCACGGCAAATACGACGTAATTTACTTGAAAAAAGTGACCTATCTAAAATGAAAAAGTAACTCATTTCTAGCCCAACGAGTGCCTAAAAGTAACTAAGTATTTTTTTATTAGTTAATTTAATTTTCATAATAATATTTTCTTTCCATTATAAATGAAAAATTTGTTAATCAACTAAAAATTATATAAATAAAAAGTATTATATCTGATTAAAGTAATAAATTGCAAATTTATTTAAGAATATATTTTATATTTTTTATTATGTGACTAATTTTACATTTAATTGAAAAAGAATTAAATTCACAAAACTTTAGAGGAATTTAAAGGAAATGAGAAGAATTTCTACGTGATTAATAAAAATTCAAGATGGATTTCAATTCAAGTGTGCGCTTAAAAGTCTTCGTGATAAATTACATAAAAACTACAAAAATCAACAACACAATTTGAAAATCTCCTCAAATCTTTGATTTTAAATGGCTAACTTCCGAATTTCAAGGTAGTGATTTTCAGATTTAAAAATGTACATATTTTAGAATCTAATAAGAAATGAGACTTAACAAAAATGCGTTTCCTTGTAGTCAAAATAGTCATTTATTTTTATATATTAGGATGAAATTGAAAATCAATTCATGTTTTTATGCAGCTTTGAAAAATTCTGTGAAATCCTTTCAAATTATTGAAATTTATGAAAAATTCTTTTAAGTATTTTAAAAAACCTACAATATTACTTCAAAACAATTCAAGTAAAATTTAAAAAAATAAAATAAATTGAAAAAATCAAAAACATTCCATTGAAATCACTAAAATTTGAATGAATTTAGCGGAATTTAAAAGAAAAACAATTCTATGAAATTCATAAAAATTCAAGATGAATGTTAAAAATCTGTAAAAACATGAAAAAAAGGCATGATAAATCAAATTAAAATACAAAAACAAAAAAATCCAATAAATTGAATAAAATTGAGTGAATTTAGAAGATTTCGAAAGAAATTCAAATGCATTCTAATGAATTGCAGGAAATATTAGAAAATCCCCTCAAATCTTTGAAATACTACCAAATTCTTCACTTGTGAACAAAAGTCTTTGAAATTATTTTTTCAAAATGCCTTGAAATCTTGAATAAAATATTCTAAAATATTTCATATGCTTCAAAACCCAGTAAAATACTGAAATCAATTGAAAATTTCTTGAGATCTTTTTAAATATCCCCGAATATTTTAAATCTTTTGAAATCACTTGACGTTTTTTAAAGCTCTAGAAATTTTGTTGCAATTTTTAAGAATACACTAAAATATGTCAAATTCCTTGAAAATTCTTGAAGCTCTTCAAAACTCCTGTCAAATTTAAAAAATATCTTAAAATCATTTGGCATAGTCTCAAATTATTGAAATATAATAAAAATACCCAAGATATTTGAAAACCTTTCAAAATCCTTGACATTTTTTTAAGTTCTTCAAAATTTGTTGAAATTTAAAAAAACTACCTAACATGCTTCAAATTCTTTAGAATCACTTCAAATTATTGACATATATCAAGAATACCCTTAAATATTTTTAAATCCTTTAAAATATTTCGAAAATCCTTGAACTTTGTTAAAGCTTTTAAAAATTCCTTGGCATTGCATGATTTACAATAATTGTATTTTTTTAAATCAGTTACTTACTGTCTAACATTTGTGAAAGAAAGTTTGGTTTAGATACTTAATTGGCGAAAAAATGAGAGAATAAATTAATCATATCTCAAATATTACAAGGATTTGCAATTGTTCAGTCGATGAAGAAAAGCGAAGACTTATTTTAAATACCTAAAATTCGAATTTTAAAATTTCCTTGTAGTCAAAATGGTTATATTTTTTTATATATTAAGTTATAATTAAAAATCAATTTATGCTTTTTGCAGTGACCCTATTTCTTGTATTTTTTATTTTTAAATATCATAAAATCTTTAAAATACTTTTGAAATCTTAAGTAAAACACAGAACCAAATCTTTGAAATCTTACGAAATTCTCAGAAGACCTTATAAGTCATATGAAATAATTCCATGTCTTCCTAAATTCTTTAAAAACTCATGAAACTTTGTTAAATTCCTTAATATTATGTAATTCCTTAGAACTTTAAATACCCTGAAATATTTCAAAACTTTTGGATTCTTTCGAATCCTTTGAAACTTGTTACTTGAATTATTTGAAATCCTTTGAAATCTTTTGAAAGCTCTTGAAACTTATTAAAGTTCTTGACAATTACTTTTGATCTTTCAGAAATGTCCTAAAATCTTCAAAATCCTGTGGAATTCTTTCAAATCATTAAAATTTAGTAAAAATCCTTTGAATTATTTTATAATATACCCTTAAATATTAAAAATCTGTTGAAAATTTTTTGAAATTGCTTAAAACAATTTAAAGATTTTGAAAATGTCATCGAAATTTTATTAAATATCCTAAAATCTTCAAAGGTTGTGAAATCTTTTAAATCTTAGGGAAATCATTGACAACTTTGTAAAATATATCTGAAATATTTGCGAAATATTGTTTAAAGGTCTGATAATATTAGTGAAATTATTGAAATATTTGTGTAAACTTTGAAAATTTATTCAAATTGTTGTGCACTCTTTGAAATCTATTAAAAAATGTTATAGAATATTAAAACATATCTAAAATCTCCTCGAAATATGTGAAATCTTTTAAATCTTTGGGAAATCATTAACATCGTTGTAAAATATTTCTGAAATATTTACTCAATATTTTAAATTTAAAAAAAAAACTGGTAAAAAAATGAAATAAAAATAAATTATAATAATAAAATATATATTAAAATAAAAATATTTGCGAACGATTTTTAATCAGTTTAATCTTTAGGAAATCATTAAAATATTTCTAAAATCTTTGCGAAACATTTGAAATATCTGATAATATTTGTAAAATTATAAAAATCTTTGTGAAATCTCGGGGATATCATTGAAATCTTTGTGCCTCTGAAATCTATCTGAAATTGTTCTAAAATATTTTTAATCTATCCGAAATTTTTGGGAAATCTTTTAAATCTTTCTGATATCTTTGTAAAATATTTAAAACATTTTTGAAAAATTTGGTAATATTTGTGCCATTATGAAAATCTTTTGAAAATCATTGACATCTGGGTGCAACGTTTGAAATCTATCCGAAATCTGTTAAATCTATTCAAAATACTTGCGAAATATTCTTAATCTTTGGAAAATCATTTAAATCTTTGACCACTCTTCGAAATGTATCTTAAACGTTTGCGAAATATTTGAAATCTTTGGGAAATCATTGAAATCTTGGTGCAACGTTTGAAATCTATCAGAAATCTGTTAAATCTATCCAAAATACTTGCGAAATATTTTTAATCTTTGGAAAATCAATTAAATCTTTTACCACTCTTGGAAATCTATCTCAAACGTTTGCGAAATATTTGAAATCTTTGTGAAATATTTGGGAAATCGTTGACCTAGTTGTGAAGATTTTCTGAAATCTTTGGAAATCTTTGCAAAATTATTAAAATAATTAAAATATTTTAAGAATATTTAATAATATTTGTTTAATTATTGAAATCTTTTTGAAGTCTTTGTGAAATTTTTTAAATCTATCCGAAATCTTCGTGAAATAATTGCGAAATATTTTTAATCTTTGGAAAACGATTTAAATCTTTGACCACTCTTGGAAATCTATCTTAAAACTTTGCGAAATACTTGAAATCTTTGTGAAATCTTTGGGAAATCAATGACATCTTGATGCAACGTTTGAAATCTATCAGAAATATTTTTAATCTGTCCAAAATACTTGCGAAATATTTGAAATCTTTAAAAAAGTCATTCAGGTGACTTTATCTCAAAAAGTGACTAAAAACTGACTTCATCCTGAATTTCCCACCCTGGTTAAAGAGAAAATTTACCTTTCCAGGTGCGAGATCCTTGAGACCCAGGAGACTGATCTTGTCAGTAGGTTGGATCTTATCATAGTCGCTGGGGTTGGCGAAGGTTAAAGGCAGGACACCTTGTTTCTTAAGATTAGTTTCGTGAATGCGGGCGAAGCTCTTGACGATGATGGCGCGTCCACCAAGATGTCTAGGTTCCAACGCAGCATGTTCCCGAGATGAGCCCTCTCCGTAATTTTCGTCTCCTACTACCACCCACCTTACTCCATTCTTCTTATAATGTCGAGCCACATCAGGTACTCCACCCCATTCGCCAGTCAGTTGGTTCTTGATTTTGTTCACCTCTCCGTTCTCCGAGTTGACGGCCCTGAAAAATAAACATTATCTCATATTAGGGGCCGCTGATAAATTAACAGAGTTATTCAACTTTATACCAAGAAAATGTTTTCATTTTAATCAAACAACTGTTGAATTGAATCAAAAACTATCAAATTTCTACAAAAAAAAAGATGAATTTTTGAATCAAAAAGGCGTATTTTCAACAAGAGTTGTATTTTCAATCCACATAGATTTTTCAGTCTATAAAAACAACAAATTTTAATCAAAATGTTAAATTTTCAACTCAGAAAGATGATATTTCTACAAAACAGTTACATATCTAAACTAAAAGATGAATTAGCAACCAACAAAATTAATTTTCTATTAAAAAATATGAATTTGCAATAAATGACGTCTGTTGAATCTCGCGCTTCGCGCTCGGATACTTGTTCTTTGCATTTGGAATGCTTGAATGAAACTTTATCCAATAGTTCTCTTTTAGATCGCAGTATTTATATAGGTATTCATATTCTGAATTTTCGACTTAATCCAGTATAGGTAAAGATTATGTTGCTCAAAGCTCTGTAGGCTTTGACGTGCACATTTTCATCGCGACACTCGCGCTGCGTGCTCTTTCTGAACCACCTTAAAATAAATAAAAAAAACTATAATCCTTTTTTCAGACATTTCTCTCTATCTCTCGTGGTTATGCTAAGAATAGGATTTTTGTTTTCATATTATTTTTCATGGATAAAGCAAAATATTATATAAGTCTTTTTTATATTTTTTACTTATCTCGTGTCTTTTGGCATAACATTGGAATTTTCGATTTTCTGCATATTACTTACGACAAATAAAAAAAATGATGAGTCCTATTGGAAAATGGTTCGAAGACATTTTGTAGGATTTTCCAAAAGATATAATTTCTCTTTGATACTTTTTTTCATAGTTTGCGTCGTTTGGCCATTCTAATACTTTCTCAATCATAAATGATTTCAAATTTGTATCTCTTTTTTTGGGTAAATAACTTTTTCTATCAATTGGTTTTCGTACCTTTTGTCATTTTTCCACAAATTTTTCATGTTTATTGTTAATGCCATTTTTATGATTAAAACCAAAACTATGACTCTTATCAAAAAGTGATTCATAAAAATTTGTAGCTCTTTTTCGGGCATGCAATTTTTAATTTTTTTTAAATCATTTTTTTTCCTAACTTCTGTCGTTTTCCACAAATTTTTATTTTTTTATTCTCAATGTTATTTTTCACGAATAAAACAAAAAGTACGCGTCCTATGAAAAAGTGATGAGTAACGAATTAGTAGATCTTTGTTGGTATCACAATTTTTGCTAATTCATCTTTTTTCATGTTCTACATGGTTTTACCAAAAAATTGATTATCAACCCATCAATTATTTTATTGAAAGAAAAGTAAATAATGTGATATTTTCATTTTAAAAATTTACTAAACAGAGATTTGGGAAAACAATGACCAATAGGGACTGTGGGGCAGCCCTGATTGTTTTTGGATGCAGTTACTTTTCACAGAAATTCTCTGATTTGCTACATTTTTTCAAAATTCCTGACTCTTGAAAGCTTTGACCTTTTTATAAATTTTTTTCAAGTTCAATTCTGGGCTCAGGTGGGCCGTTTAAATCAAAGAAAAAAATTCCCGATAATTTCCCGGTTTACATACACTTTTCGCGGTCAACGAAATTTAAAAAAGTCGAATTCTGATGTCAAAAATTTTTGCATTTGAAGCAATAAAAATGCAAAAATCAATGCATGACAATTTTTTCAAATTATATTATAAGTTTATTTTTATATTTTTTATATTGTTTTTATATTTTCAACATTAAAAATTGAAGGATTACATTTTTTTATAAACTGAAAACTTCTTAAATTAAAAACTAAATTATTTTAATTTTAAATAGTTTAAAAATCCTTAAAATGCTTCAAAATTTTATTTCAAATCCTGCCAAAAACGAAATTTCCTTAAAACCTTCCACAACCATGTTTGATAATTTTGTAAATCTTTCTAAATATTTTTAGAAATTCTCTTAAAATTAATTGTTCAAAATAAAAAATCATTTTCAATTTTTCTAGAAAATATTTTTTATTTTTCTGAAGCCTGGCCAAATTCTTAAAAAGCGTCGAAATTTTTTGTTTTAAATCTGCCAAAATCTATATTTGGTTTTATATTAGGCCGTGGACTATTTGCACCGAATTTTTGGTACGAACAGCCGTTTTTTGTCGAATTTTTCATAATTTCTAAATATCTCTTTAACTACTTCGATTTTTTTCTAAGAATAATTAATAGGTGTTCAATTGTTATTCATACATAAAAATTCATCAATTAGCCTAACAAATTAATTTTTTATAAATTAAAACAATTAAAAATGTAACTTTCAAAGTTTAGTTTTTTCTTGTTTAGTTTTGAATCTTTAATTCATAATGACTAATTTTAAATGAACAGTCAGATATTTCTAAATATTAATTGTTCTTTTTCTTAAATAAAAAATTTCAAATTAAATGGTTTTAAAATGGAATATTTTAAACTTAAATTTAATTCAAGCATTTGGTTATCAATATATTATTTTGAAGCTATTTAAAAAGTGAAAATAGTTTATAAAGTTTCAATAAGTTTAATTTTTAGCATTACAATCTGAAAATTCTTAAATTTTAAACTGTTTCCCAATATTTTTGTAAAATCAATTATACTTAAATTGTTAATCGTTTGAATTTGAATGAAGATCATTAACTAATTTATATTCAGAGTTTTTCAACTAAAAATGTTTTATCAAAAATGTTCGATTTTAAACACCTCTAATTTTTAATGGATTAATTCTTTTAAACTGCATTCTAAAAAATATTTAAATTGAAACGTAGACTTAAAAATGGTAAATGTAACATTTTTAAAGTGAAATATTGTCGAACAATGCAATCTAAACTGAATTATATAATTGAAAAAGATAACAATTCAACTACTTATTAAAAAACGGTTGGAATCCAAGTTGGACACATTTTACTTTTAAAGTAAAATTCCCGGTCAAAAAATAAATTTATTGTCATTTCCCGTTTTTTTTCCGGTCTCATAGAATTCCCGGTTTTCCAGGTTGGCTGCAAAGAGTGTACCATAGGGACTAAATCTTCAAACAAGGGTACTCAGGGATCTTTTCTGAATATAGGGTAAAATATGGGATATAAGGTTCGGTCTGTAAGTTCTAACTAACAAGACTAACAAAATTCCATAACTTCTAGGTCTTTCAGATCTTGTCGTTCAATATTCTATTCAAAAAAACTCACCCGATGAACATGTTGTTGGAAATATTGTCCAAGTGACCACGATATTTGAGCCAAGGTCCAGCCGCGGAAATGTGATCGGTGGTACACTTTCCTTTAACTTTCATCAGGACAGTGAGTTCTGTAAGATCCTTGCCATCCCACTTTTCGAAGGGGTCGAGGAGTTGCAATCTCTGAGATTTGGGGTCGACATCCACTTTCACTTTGGATCCGTCAGCTGGAGGTGCATCGTAGGTTTCCATTCCAGGATCGAAACCTCGGCTGGGAAGTTCATCACCTAGAAATACATCAATTCAAAATTACTTTTTCTTTCTTTCTTTCTGCCGTAGAATTTGATTATAGAAGAAAGAGAGAGAGAGAGAGAGAGAGAGAGAGAGAGAGAGAGAGAGAGAGAGTCTACTCAAATCTTGGAAAAAAATCCCCTGACAGTTCCAGGTCTTTTCCGAGTATCTCAATTTTTGTCCATGTATAAATTTTCGCGAGTTAATTATATATAGTGTTCCTTTTCAGTTTCTGGGAATTCAATTAACATTACAAGATATGCTTAAATATTTCAGGATGATAGATTAATTAACTGATTAAATAATACTGAAAACATAATTAATCATTTCTTGGATGTCTCGAAAGTCCATTAATTTGAATGATAAATAAAAAAAATTATTTTTACTTATGCTTATATTAAATTAAATTTAAACGTTTTCAAAATCCTAACTTTTCTGGTATAAATTTGGACTTCCAAGAAATGTATTACATTTTAACCAAACAGTTGAATTTTCAGCTAAAAAAGGTGAGTTTTTAAACAAATAACTGAATTTTCACTTAAAAATATTATTTTATCACAAAAAAATATGTTGACAAATTTAATTTAACTTTTAACTAACTAGTTTCATTTTCAACTAAAAAGGTGAATTATTACTCAAATGATCAATATTTAATTGCAATACTTGAAATTTTCAGAATAAAAAAATAATTTTCATAAAAATAGATTCATTGTCAAACAAGAAGATTAATTTTCCAAGAAAAAATATGATTTTTCAGAAGAAATAGATGAATTTTTCACAAAAAGTAGAATTTTCAACTAAGAAAGATCAATTTTTAACCAAACTAATGAATTTCCTACTACAATTATGTATCTTTATCCGGAATACATGAATTTTAAGCAAAAAGGTGCATTTTTGAACAAATAATTCAATTTTGAACCAAGCAGTCTTATTAAAAAAAAACGATAATTTTCGACTAAATTGATGGATATTTAACTGCAATACTTCAGTTTTCAACCAAAAAGATGAATTTTCTACCACAAAGACGATTTTCAACAAAATACAATAATGTTCAACGAAATATTTGCATTATCAAACACAAAAAGACAACTTTCCAACCATATAGTTGAATTTCAAACTAAAAAGATCAAGTTTCATCAAAAAATGGAATAGTTACATTTAAAAAAAAAGATGAATTTTCAACCAAAAAGATTAATTTTCACTAAAAAAAATGAATTTAAAAAGAAAATGCATGAATTTTTAATGAAAACATAAATTTTATGGTTAAATTTTCCAGTTAAAAATTAATGTTTAACTAAAGAGACGAATTTTCAACTAAAGGGACGTAATTTGCAATTAGAATAGTTGCATTTGCCGATAAAAAGACAACTAATTTGTAACAAAAACGATACTAATTTTTTCTTTAAATAGTTACATTTTCAACCAAAATGATGAATTTTCGACTAAAATGATGAATCTTCAACTGGAGCAGTTAAATTTGAAACCAAAAACATGAATTTGCAACTAAAAAATTTTCAGCAAAAACATTAATTTTTCAACCTAGAATATAAATCTCTACCAGAAAAGTCAAAATTTTCAACGATAAAAGATATGTTTTCAATTAAATATTGAATAGTTATATTTTCAGTAAAAAGACCAATTTTCAGCCAAAGAAAGAACGAATTTTCATAAAAATAGCTCATTTTTCAACCAAGGAGATGAATTCTCAATTAAAATGATACATCTTTAAAGAGAAAAAAACAATTTTTAACAAAAGAGTAACTCTCAAGCAAGTAATTTAATCTACATAGAAGATTTACATTTTGAATTAAAAAATAATGCAATTCAGCCAAAAAGAACGAATTTTGAACAAATTGCATGAATTTTCAACCAGATACTTGAATGTTCAACTACAACCGATCGATTTTTAAAGAAAAACAGAATAGTTTAATTTTCTTTTAGAAAAATTGATTTAACGAAAAATCAAAAATAACAAATTTTCAAAAAAATTGTTCAATACATCAATATAAAGTTACTTTTACAAATGAAGTATCAGTGGTAAGGTTAACGTCCCAGTGATCGTCCCAGTAATCGTGACCATAAGAGATTTCATTGACATTGTTTTTACATTATAGTTAACATTATTTTTTATTTATAAACATTTAAAAGTGAAAAAGCACAGAAGTTTTTACTTAATGTTATGCAAAAGAAAAATTTTATCACAAAAAAATTACTTTCGTCCCGATCTATTAATTTCACCACATAATAAAAGCTGAAGCAAAGAAACGTTTTTGCTAACCTAAATGTTACGCTATTTTCTAAGTCTCGTGATTTATCGCCACCGGCAATATAAAGGATTTTTTTTTACTCAAATACGGGAAAAAATTCCCTGACAACTCCAGGTTTTTTCCAAGTAACTAAAGCTTTTTACAGGCATGATTTGTCGCAAGTTTGTTACAAAAAATGTCGCTTTTTATTTTATATAAATTTAATTAATATTCCAAGGTATTTAAACCCTTTTTTATTTTATCCATTTATACTTAAAATTTAGTGCATATTTAGGTAAAATAATGTGAGTACTATTTTAAAAATTAACTTGAACCGCTTCAAGTTCCTAAATTTTCATGTAGAAATTTAAACTTTCAAAAAGATACATGAATTTTTAAACAAATAGTTGAATTTTCAACTAAAAGGATTAATTTTCTACCAAAAAGGCGATTAAAAAAAATACAATAATTCTCAATCAAAGACTTGAATTTTTAACTAAAAAAGATAAATTTTCAAACAAATAGCTGAATTTTGAACTAAAAAATATCACTTTTCAACAAAAAATGGAATAGTTAAATTTTCAATTAAAAAATTATTCTTACACAAAAAAAAACAGATTTATTTTTTTATTAAATTTAATTTAACCTTTAACCAAACAGTTTTATTTTCAACCAAAAAGATTAATTACTACTAAAATGATCAATAGTTAATTGCAGTACTTGAATTTAATGCCAAATATATGGATTTTTAATTTTAAAAAATAAGTTTTTAAACACGAATAATTTTTAAGCAGGAAAATTAAGTTTCTAGCAATAAAGACGATTTTTAAATTAAATATATGAATTTTTAACAAAAAAGTTGAATTTTCAATTAGAGAAGACCCACTTTTAACTAACAGTTAAATTTTTAACCAAAATAATGAATTTTCAACTAAAATGATCAATCTTTATCTCGAATAAATGAATCTTAAACAAAAAGATGAATTTTTGAGAAAAAATTTCAGTTTTGAACAAAGTAGTTTTCTTTTTAACCAACACGATGACTTTTCTACCATTTTAGACCACGTAGACAACAAAATTAAATTCAAAATTACAGATATATGAATGCTCTACAAAATATTTGCATTATCAAAAACAAATAAAACAAATTTTCAACGAAATAGTTAAATTTCAAACAAAAAAATATCCAATTTCAAACAACTAGTGAATAGAAGAATCATTTTTATCAACGAAGACGAATTTTATTGAAAATAAATGAATTTTAGATTTAAATGACAAATTGTCAAATAACAATTAAATAGTTATTTTCAGTTAAAAAATTAATTTTCAATCAACATGAATTTGTAACCAAAAACATGAATTTTGAAATAAATGTACTAGAATCATTTAATTAATCAATTAACTAGAATTATTAAATTTCCCATAAATAGAATTATTTTCAGTCCAAAAAAGATTGATTTATAACAGAAGGTCAACATTTTCAACCAAAAAATAATTTTTTAACCAAATATTAAATAGTTACATTTTATGTAGGAAAATAAATTTTCAAAAAAAAAACAACAAAAAAACAAGAAACAAATTTCAAATAAAATAGTTGAAGTTGCACTGGGAATGAACTTAATAAACTGAACGTTAAGTCAAAAAATTGATTTCAAATAAGAGAGCCTGTCATTCCATTTAATATTACAATTTTTTAAAAAATTAACCACGCTCTTAAAAAAAATTCCCTGAGTTAAAAAAAAATTCCCTGCCATTTCCAGGTTTTCCAGATATATACAAACTTCCTGACAATTCCAGGTTTTCCAGGTTTTCCAGGTATGGTAGACATCCTATTTGTATAAAAAAAACTAATTTGGTTTCCACAACAATCACTGTACAAACTTACCTAAAAATATTTCAGGATTGTATTTTTATGCGGAAAATACTTGTGGCGTTTACACCTCAAAGCTCAAGATTACTGGGACATCTACCTTATTCAATTTAATATTGCAATTAAAAAAAAAATGAAGCACGATCTCGGAAAAAATTTCCTGACTTGAAAAAACAATGCCTAGACAATTCCAGGTTTTCTAGGTTTTCCAGGTAGGGCGGAGACCCTGGAGTAATATTTACCGTAGGGATTATCGAGCAAGAATTCTTTGCCATCTTTGCCCTTCAATCTGTCTTTCAACGGATTAAAGTCCAATCGGCCAGCGATGGACAGAGCAGTAACGAGTTCAGGGCTGGTTACGAAAGCATGAGTGGCAGGATTAGCGTCGTTTCTTCCAGTGAAGTTTCGGTTGTAGGAGGTTACAATAGTATTTTTCTCGCCCTTCTTCATGTCTTGTCGATCCCATTGACCAATGCAGGGTCCACATGCGTTTGCAAGAACGGTTCCACCAAATTCACGAAGAGTTTCAGCCTGTCGAGCAAATTTAAAAAAAATTGTTGGAAGGATTAAATAATCTGTAAATTGGGGGCCGTTCCGAAACTGCACTGTACTTAAATCACGTAACGGATTATAGGCCCACTCTAAGCCCCCCCCCCCCCTGCTTACTGCACGTTATTGTTGATTTTCAGAAACTTTTTTCTAGTTAGCGATTATCCATAAACTGCGTTTATGTTTTTTAGTTGAAACTTCAAATTTTTGATTGGGACTCTTAAATTTTGTTAAAAATTCGTCCTTTTTTGTAGTAAATTAATATTTTTATTTAAAGTTATTTACAGTTGGTAAATTAAACTTTTGGTTTAAAAATTCAATCTTTTGGTTGAGAATTCTTGAATTTTATTAAAAATTTGCCTTTATGGGTAGTAAATTAATCTCTTTTGTTTAAAAATTCATCTTATTTAGTTGAAAGTTCCACTTTTTGGTTGAGATTACTCGAATTTTGTTGACAATTCGTTTTGTTCAGTAGAAAATTAATCTTTTTGTTTAAAAATGCCTTTTTTTAGTTAAAAATTAATCGCTTTGGTTAAATTGAGCTGTTTTGTTGAAAATTTGTTTTTTCTTGGGCTTAAAGTTAATTTATTTATTGAAAATTTAACTATTACAGTTGAAGCTTTTAACTATTTTGTTGAAAATTCGTTTTTTTTATTTAATTATTTATTATATATTTATATATATATTATTTAATTTTTCACTCAAGAATTAAATAAAAGTTTATTTAACTTGTAAGACCTATAAGCCAAAAGACGATTTTTCTCTACAAAAAATTGGATTTTCAAACAAAAATATGACTTTTCCGCAAAAAATTAATTTTCCGGAAAACGGATGAATTTTGACCCAACGAACATGAAATTTTAAACCAAGCAAATTTTTTTTTACTAAAAAGGAGAATTTTCAACTAAATAAGATTAGTCGTAAAAAAATTAAAAAGTTACATTTTCACTTCAAAAATTAATTTGAAAATTAATAAAAGCTTTTGGACTAAACACTTAAATTCATCAATTAAACAAATACATTTTATCAGTGTAGTTGAAAGGATTTCTTAACAAAGTGGATTAACCAAATCCTGGAAACAAAACAGTTGAATACTCAAGAAAAGAAGAATAATTATTAACCAAAAAGTTGCATTTTCATTAAAAAAAAAAAGAAATTTCATCTAAAAACAGATGAATTTTTAAATAAAAGATAAAGTTTTTAAAATCAATAGTTGGTTTTTCAGTTCAAAAAAATGTCAGTTGACTTTTCACTATCAATATATCAAATTTTAAACAAGAAATAAGTTTTGAGGAAAAAATTGAATTTACCATACAAAAAGACGAATTTTGAACCAAAAAGTATGAATTTTTTATAAAATTGTTTAACTCTTTATCAAATAGTTGCATTTATACCGCAAAAAGATGACATTTTTATTAAGAAGAATGAATTTTTATTGACAAAAAATTCAAAACAATTGTTGAATTTTCATTCAAAAATATTTTTCCACTTGAAGTAATAAAAAATAAACTACAAATAAAAGCACTGAAACTGCAACAAATGAATTTTAAATTATTTAATATTGAAGTCTAACAGTTTTTAAATAAAAAATTTTGCACTCAGATGCTCAATAATTTGAACGTATAAAATGCAAGTTAGGTACTAACACCTTTTAATTGAACAATTTGAAACGAAATGCAGATAAACAGCAAAATTTAGAATTTCTAACTTTTATAAATTATAGAGTTCAAGGTTCAAATTCAGTAAAAAAATATAAATCAACGTTATCATTTTCACTGTTCTAAATTAAAAATTCAAATAATGAATTTTAAAATGCTCAAAATTATATTATTTTATGCAATTTGAAGCTAGAAACACTAAAACTTAAAAAAAAATGTCACTGAACACTTCTTAAATTAAAAGTTAAATTATTATAATTCGAAATATTTTAAACATCCTTGAAAAGCTTTACAATTTTATTTTGAAAGATATTTATCGAATGTTTCCTATAGCTTTTAGAAAATGTTGGAAATTAAAAAAAAATTCCTTAACATATTCTAGATTCCATATTGACAATTTTGGAAATGTTTTAAAATCTTTTTAATTATCCTCTTAAAATAATTATTCAAAATGGAAAAAACTTTCAAAAATGTTGTACAAATAATAAGTATTTAATTATTATTTATGCTTGAAAATTCAACAATTTCACTTACACAATAAAAATTTTTCAAATGGAACAATTAAAATGTTCACGTTCAAAGTTTAAAAGCGCTTTGAAACAGTAAAATATTTATAAATATTAAGTACCTATTATTTTTCTTAATTAAAAAAGTTCAAATTGAATGGGTTAACAATTGAATATTTTAGACTTAAACAATATTTTAAACCTAATAAAAGCCTTTAATTATGAATATATTATCATAAAGCTATTTTTACGTTCAAAATAGTTTATAAGACTTTCGAATTAAAAAAGTTGAAGTTTTAATGTTAGAGACTGGAAATTCTTATATTTTGAATGGATTTAGAATCGTTTTCTAAAATTAAGTATTGTTTACTTTTGAAACTTAAAGTACAGATCCATTCTTTTTTATCAAAAATTTTCAACTTCATGATATCATAATTGAAAAAGATAATTCAACTAATTTTATTTTTAAAAACTGGTAATATCGAACTTAAACAGAATTATGTTCTGGCAAATTGTAAAATTCCCGTTTAAAAAATAAATCACTCGTCGCATTTCAATGAAATAACTGTTTAAAAACTGGTTCTCGTAAAAAATTCAAGTAGATTACTAGGTTTTCAAGGCTAAAAAAATGCAAAGAAAATTCCAAGTCTTAAGATCACTACAAAAACTGTAATTTCCCTTATTTTTGTGAAAAATCACACTATTTCTCCTGTTTTGAAAGGATTTTGGACTGCGAACTCTGTTGAAAGATTACGCTTATATGTCTTTTATTTTAGGCGTTTATCAAATGAAATAAAATACCAAATTTTGACTTTAAAAAAGGGGGTGGTCAATATTTAAGTTTTGAAAATATCGTGACACAGTTTTTGAGCGGGCCCTTAATCTCAATTAAATATCTATATTGTGGAAAATTGCTTACAATGCCATCACGTTCGATGGTGGCACGGATTTGTTCAGATCCAGGAGTGACGTTGAACGCAGACTTGGCCTTCAGTCCATGTTTCAAGGCCTGTTTAGCGATACTGGCACATCGACCCATGTCCTCGTAAGAGCTGTTCGTACACGAACCGATCAGACCTACTTTGATCTCATTGGGCCATCCTTCTTTCTTGGCAATCTGACCTGAACAAAAAATGACGAATGCAAATTTTAAAGATCTTTCCATAAACTCGGACCAGGATGTCTACTCAAATCCTGCACGAAAATTTCTGACAATTCCAGTGTTTTTTGCAGGCATCAAGTTTGCAGGCATTCAAGTTTTTGAACTGAACACTTCTTAAATTAAAAATTCAGTTATTTTCATTTTAATTAGTTTAAAAATCCTTGAAAATATTCAACATTTTATTTTAAAATCTCGAAAAAGCTACAAGTTGTTTTAAATTTGTTGAAATTTAAAATTATTTGTGAAAATATTTCAGAACTTCGAAATATCTGCCAGAATTAATTCAATTTATCCTACAATTCGTAGGAAATCCTGCAAACTTGAGAAACTTCTTTAACATTTTGATGCATAAATAAGAATTGAACATTTATTATTTGTAGACGAAATTTGAGAAATTTTTAGAGATAATTCGAAGTTCTGAAAAGATTCAAAATTAATTTCAAACTTGAAATGATAGTCTAATTTAAACCAAAATGAGGATTTTTGCATATTTTAAACAAAAAAATTAGAAACTTTTCAAGAATTGTGATAGGCTTCAAAATAATAGAAAAAAATGTTCTTAAGACTGATAGGAAAATTAAAAATAATTTTTCATTTTGAAAAATTATATCAAGAAAATATTTAAAAAGGTTTTAACAGATTTACGAAATTGTCCAAAAAGATTCTGGAAGATTTTAAGGAAAATTTTTAAAAACTGCAAAACTCGTAAGTATCTCTTAAAATTACTCAAATTTTTGCTACAAATGTTCATTTGTAAATTTTACATCAAAATTCAACAATATCACTTACAAATTAAACGTGTTTTAAATGCAACAATTCAAATTTTAATGTTCGAAGTTTAAAGGCCCTTCGAAATTGTAACGATTCACTTTTCAATATTTGATCTCAATTTACTTGTCTTAATTAAACAGTCAAATATTGCTCAATATTCAATAATTGATCATTTCTTAAATATATAAGCATCGTCAATTTATTAAATAATTAAATAATACTAAGAAACATTAAAACTTTTTGAATTTATCTGAAGTACCAAGTAAATAAATTTCAACTAAGAAAGATTAATTTTCAACGAAATAGTTAAATACAGGACTAAAAAAGATTAATTTTTAACCATAAATTGGGTAGTTAAATTGTCAGTTATTGGAACTTAATTTAAAAATTAAAATTAAAATAATTTTTAACAAAATAGTTAAATTTTCAATCAAGGTGATGAATCTTTAAATAAAATAGTTAACTTTTAAACCAGAAATATGAATTTCCAACTGAAATTATGAGACTTTGATAGTTGAATTTTCTACCAAAATGATGAATTTTCAAACGAGAAGATGAAAAACAGATAAAATTTTAAATAATTAATCCTGAACTGGCATAGTTGAATTGTAAACTGAAAAGATTATTTTTAATAAAAAGTATGGATCTTAAAGTGAACTAGTTTATGTTAATTAACAAAAAATATGAAATTTCAACTAAAATGATGGAATATTCAATTGGAACTCATTTACATTTTCAGCTAAAAAAATTAATTTTGCAAAAAAAAAAGAATGTTTAACAAAATATTTAAAGTACCAACTGTAATGGTTAAATTCTCAGTAGAAAAATTCATTGTTATCGATGAATTTTAATCTAAAAAAGATCATTTTTTAACAAAAATTAAATAATAATTAAATTCTTAGTACAAAAATAAATGTACAACCAATATGGTCAATTTTAAACTAAAAGCATGGAATATTCATCTGGAATAATAGTTACATTTTGAGTTTAAAAAAAAATTCTCCAAAAAGGAGCAAATTATCAACAAAATATTCAATTTTTCGGCAAAAAATGCCTTTCCACCAAAGAAAAAACAAGTTTTCAATCAAATAGCTCATATTTCGACCAAAGAAATGAACTTTTTATTAAATGAGTGAATCTTCAACCAATAAAATTAGTTTTTAACAACAAAGTTTAAATTTCAACCAAGTAATTTTACTTCCAACCTAAAAGATGATTTTTCAACTGAAATGATAATTATTTAAATGGAAAACTCGAATTTTTATCCGAAAAGAAGAATTTTTCAAAGAAAATGGTTAAATATCCAAATAAAAAGACAAATTTTCATGCAAATTGTTGAATTTGGAACTAGAAAATATCAATTTTCAACTAAAAATGCAAAAGTTAAATTTTCAATTCAGGAAATTAGTTTTCTACCAAACAGATTAACTTTCAACTAAAATTATTAAAATAAAAAAGAGGAGTTTTCCATAATATACATCAATTTTCAACCGAAAATAGAATAGATAAAAAAAGATGAATATTCAATTAAAATTATGAATCTTTAACCAAAAAAAATTTACTTTTAAACAAAAATTTTCACTTTTATTCAAGTAGTTTAATTTTTAACTGAATAAAGCTAAATTCGCAACGAATAATGTAACCAAATTTTCTATTAAATAAAATTCAGAAATATTTCTTATGAAAATACTACATCTACTCTAAAATATACTTGAAGTACTTTCTTTATCTAAAATTTGAAAGAGGGAATTCCGAATGATAATTTTTTGAAACAATGCCCGTTCCATATGAAAAATTCCCTGTTCTACGTTAAATTATATTTCTTTACGGAAACTCCCTGTCCTAAAATAAAGACGATATTCATTTTCTAAAATTCCCTGTTCCAAGTCCGGATATATATTTTATAAATTCACCAAAATTATTGAAATAATGAAAAGATGCTTTTTATTGCGGTCAGAAGTAAATTCCCTTTTTTTAATTAAAATCCCGGTAATTTCCCGGCCAAGTCGCCACCTTGAGTAACGTACAGCTAGTTTTACAAACAGAGTAATTGTTATTTAATTTTATATTGCAATGTAAATAAAACAATTAAACTGGTTAGAGGTCAGAGGTGTTCAAACTTACCAAGTTTGGAAATCGGACTAGCAAGATCGGGAGTGAAAGGTCCGTTGACATGGGGTTCGAGAGTAGAAAGGTCCAGCTCGATCACCTGGTCGTATTTGGCGTTAGGATCAGCAGTCAGCAGAGATCCTCGGAAGTTGTCAGCAGCCGAAGCGATGTCGCCTCTTTCCGTGGATTGCAGATACGATTTCATGCGGTCGTTGTAGGGAAAGACGGAAGTGGTAGCACCGATTTCAGCGCCCATATTGCAAATAGTCGCCATTCCAGTGCAGCTGATGCTGTCGACTCCAGGGCCAAAGTACTCCACAATGGCACCAGTGCCTCCCTTGACAGTCAGAATTCCTGCCACTTTGAGAATGATGTCCTTCGGACTCGTCCAGCCCTTCAGTTCTCCAGTCAGCTTCACTCCAATGACCTTGGGACACTTCAATTCCCAGGGGATGTTGGCCATCACGTCGACGGCGTCAGCACCTCCGACACCGATGCAAAGTCCTCCTAATCCACCTCCATTCGGGGTGTGGGAGTCGGTACCGATCATCAGGAGACCGGGGAACGCGTAGTTCTCGAGGATGATTTGATGAATGATACCGGAGCCGGGGTTCCAGAATCCGACTCCATATTTCGCTCCTGCGGTTTTCAGGAAATTGTAGACTTCCTTGTTAATTTCCTTGGCGCGCTGCAAATCTTTTTCCCCACCCAGCTGGGCTTCGATTAAGTGATCGCAGTGGATTGTGGAGGGAACTGCGACCTTTGGTAGGCCTGGAAATTTAAAATTGGTTGTCAAGTTGTGAAATAGCAAATGCAGTGTTAGATCGCGGAAGATTGCTCATTCAATTGTACACGTGGAGAAATTTTAATCGGGCATAGTTCATAGTTCATACTTCATCTTATGTTGAAAAATCATCGTTTGTTTTAGTTGGATTCAACTTTTCTTGTATTGAAAATTTAAATTTTTTTCGCTGAAAATTCAACGACTACATTTCTTGTTTCGAATTCATCTTTTTTCGAAAGAAAATGTAATTACTTGGTTAAAGGTTAAACTCGTTTGTGAAAAATTAATGTTTTTGCTTGAAGATTCATCATTTTGGTTGAAAAGCGTTCTTGTTGAAAATTCCTTTTTTCCTTGGATGAAAATTAATTTTTTTAACAGAAAATTTAACTATTACAGTTTATACTTTAACGATTTTGTTGAAAGTTAGTTTTTTTGGTTTAAAATTAATTTTTAAAATTGAAAATGCAAATAAATATTCCAATGGAATATTCCATTATTTTAGTCGAAAATTCTTCTTTTTGGTTAAAAAATTAACTATATAAGTTTAAGATGCATAATTTTTGTTGAAAATAATACTTTCGGTTTACAATAAATTCTTCACTTTGAAGGAAAGTTAAACGATTTTGTTGAAAATTCGTTTTTCTTTTGGTTGCATTTTTTTTAACTGAATATATAAATAATTATTGCAATGAAATATTCATAATTTTAGTTGAAGTCACCACTTTGTGCAAAAACGTAACGTTCTTTAATTCGCTTTTTTTAAATGATTAATTTTTTTAATAAAATGTAACTATTTAAATTGAATATTCGATCTGTTTATTTAACAATTCATCGGTTTTAGTTGAAAATTTGTTGTTTTTTTCAGAAAGTTAAAAAACTCTTCGAAATTTTTACCATACCAGGCTTTGTACTTTAAACAACCCATTTTCAAACTATTTACTTTTAAATATTTGGTTTCAATTGACTTGTCTTAAATGAACAGTCAAATATTGCGAAATATTCATAATTATTCTTTTTCCTAATTCGAAAAATTCAAATTAAATGGGTTAAAAATTAAATCTTTTAGACAAACAATATTTTAGATTTAATAAAAGCCTTTAATTACGAATATATTAGTTTGAAGTTATTTTTAAATAGAAAATAGTTTATAAAGTTTCAATCAGACGTTCACATTTTTTCAACTTTTCAATTTCAATTTTTAAAAACTGTTGAAATCGCACTTGGACAGATTTTTCTTCTTAAAGTTTGTAAAATGCCCGTCGAAAAAAAATACACTGTCCTTTCCCGGTTTCAAAAAATTTCCGATTTCCCGGTCCAACGGCCACCCTCATAATTGTGAGATTTAAAAAATTGTATGTCTTTTTTGAAACTTTCTTATATGATATTAAAATTACTTCAAAAAATACTAACTTCTAGTGAATCATGTCTAATATCTTGAATAATTTATTTTATTCAATCTAAAACGCTTTAAATTCTTAAAACTTCAAGACGAATGAAATTGCACTTTCAACCAAATAGTTGCACTTTCGAGGAAAAGAGTCTACAACATAATTGAATAAGCTACATTTTTAACCTAAACAGATGAATTTTCAACTAAAAATAAAATAGTCAAATTTTTAGTTTAAACAATCACTTGTTATTAAAAAATCGAATATTTAATCAATTTAAGTCTACCTAATAGGCGAATTTTTAACAAAATAGTTCAATCTTCCACTAGAGCTTCAACCAAAAAGATGAATTTTCAACAAACATTATTAATTTTCTCCCCCAAATGAGGAATTATCAACAAAATACAATACATTTTCTACCAAACAGTTGAAATTTCAACTTATGAAGCATAACAATTCAACCAGAAATCAAATAGTTAAATTTTAAAAAATTGTAACAAAAAGAAAATACATTTTCAAAAATTAAAGATGAATTTTGTATCACGGAGATTAAAAAGCAAAAAAGAAATTTTCAACAAAGACGTTGCATTTTGAACCCAGAAAGTTGAACATACAAGGTATATAAATTATCAATAAAAAATATGATTTTTTAAATAAAAATGTTAACTTTCTAATTAACAGTTATTTCTTAAAATAATTAGTTTAATTTTTAACCAAATAGTTGAATTTTTACCCAAATTGTTCATTTTTAACCCAAGAGCTTTTTTTTACCAAACTGTGGAATTTTCAATGAACATTATCAATCTCAAATCAGGAAAGATGAGTTTTCAACAAACTAGTTGAATTTTCAACTAAAACTAATTAATTCTCAAGCACGCAATTGCACTTTTATTAAAAATAGATGAATTTTCAACAAAGAAGTTGCATTTTTTATAAAAAGAATGACTTTTCAACCAAACAGGTCAATTATCAAACAAAAAATAAACAAACTTTCAACCAAATAGTCCACTTTTAGACCAGCGATAAATTTTCGACATAAAAGATGAACCTCAAAAGAAAATAATTCTCAGCAAGAGTTTAAGATTTCACCAAATAGTTGAATTTTTAACTAAAAAGCGGATTTTACACTCCACAAGAATAGTTTTCTACCAAAAGAATCGATTTTTCAATAAAATACTTAAATTTTCAATTAGAAAAGACTAACTTTCAAGTATAAAATGTTACATTTCAACCAGAAATTAAAAATTTACATATTCAATTTAAAAAATTAATTTTCAATAAAAAAAGAAACGAATTTACAACAAAATATATGAAGTTTCGATTAAAATGATGAATCCTAAAAAAATTAACTTTCAACTAAAGAGTTCAATATCCAACCAAATATTTGAATTTCCAACCTAGAAGAACAATTTTCTACCAAAAAACACAATTTTTTATAAAAATACATGAATTGTTAATCAAATAGTTAAATTTTCAACTAGAAAAGATTAATTAATTTTAAATTAACAATATCAAATTTGAAACAAAAATAAAGCAGTTACATTTTCAGTTAAAAAAATTTATTCTCAACAAAAAAAGAAACGGATTTCCAAAAAAATAGTCCAATTTTCAAACAAAGAGCTGAGTTTTCAACATAAAAGACGAATCTTAAAAAAAATAATAATAATTTTCAACAAAAGAATGATATATTCAACCAAATATTTGAATTTTCAACCTAAATGATTTTTAACCAAGAAGATTAATTTTCACCAAAAAAATAACAACTTTCACCAAAATACATACATTTTCAAGTAAATAGTTGAATTTTGAAATATAAAAGATAAATTTGCATCAAAAAATAAAAAAGAATTTTGAACAAAATAGTTCAACTTTCACCCAAAGATTTTTTATTCTTAACAAAGTAGTTTAACTTTCAACCAAACAGTTGAATTTTTGATAAAAAAGATTACTTTTTATCAAAGTAGATGCATTTTCAACAAAAGAATTAAATTTTCAACAACAAAATGAACTTTTAATCAAAAATGGTCGCTCTGTCTTATTGGGTTTTATTAATTCTATTATCAAAAAGAGATTATTTGTAGATTTAGATTACAAAATGTCAAATTTAAGATACGAAACAACTTCAAGTCAAGAAAATATACTCAGTTATTCAACCACAATGATTGCGAGATTTTCCGGATTTTTTTTTGAGACAGGAAAATAAAATTACATATTAAAATATTATTTAATTATCATATATAATATTAAAATATAATATATTATATAATTATTATAATTATATTAATAATTATAATATAAAATTATAATTAAATAAAATAGAATTCTTTTG